>JAUCNQ010131230.1:0-17668 GCA_032352715.1 Bougainvillia muscus | reverse complement strand
CAGAAGTTACGTATAAAAATGTGGTAGGGGGGGCGGAATCCGCCCCCCCCCCAGGGCTACTAGGGTTAAAAGAAAGGTAATGATAAAATACGTTATTGTGCAAGGTTTCAACTTTTAATCTTAATTAATGAATAAGATACTGCAGTTGCAATATTCAGAAATTTCAGAGGGAATTGTGCAGTAAATTGTTAGCCAGTAATTTGAAAACAGCGCACGGGATAAGACTGTAATTTTTAAAAATATCGTATTATAGATGAATATTAAAAGCCTCAAAATATGTTATAGAAAACGTTAACACAACATAAGTTACCGGGGGTTCCAGCCCTCATCCCCCGGTAGTAATAGGGTTAATAAGAGGGGATCTAGCAATCACTGGGGTCAGTAAAAGAATTAAAGCAATGGCAATTCAGAATGAGGCTGTATTCAAGGATTCATTTTATCTTACAACTAGAAATCCTAATTTGTACCAATCATAGGCAAATCCAGACCACGTTTTAACCTAGTCAAAGCTATAAAATGGAGAATTTTTTATTATTTTTATATTATTCTATCGTGGTTTAACGTAGGATGTTAGTTTTTCAAAATGAAAACACCAAAATCTTAATTTGCTTTAGTTTCCTTATTGGTGTTCTGACTAGTACTAAATCCGACACTAGATTTTAAAGATAATTTTTGCTTTTCTTAGAATGGCCCTGTCAAAGATAGTTATTACTGTCAAGAACAGTAAATCGTGGCTTCATGTAGCTGTTGCTACTGATGATGTAATCTGCAAAGGTTTATTGGCTATTTTTCACAAAGATGAGCAGTTTATCAATGAACCACTACCTCATGTTGGATTTGATAGAGATCCTATAATGTTATATAAACAGCTACAACAACCCGTAATATATAACAAGTTACTCAAACTTTTCAATCAGAAAATTATCAAACAAGACCAATGGGATTTACTCTATCCTTCAAATATGGAAACACTTTCTAGTAAATTTGACATCACACTACTTGCAGTACTTATTAAGAATTTGAATGGCATACAGACGCTGAACGGAAAACTTAAAGTGGACGAGCTAGATGCTAATGATAAGTCAATTCTGGGATTTGTGATTAAAGCATTAGCTTTTAGAAATTCTTTATACCATTTTGGTTCAATATCAGCAATGACACCTGCTGAAGAAACTATATTTTGGAACGAACTTACGGATATAGCTACAGGTTTGAAGTACCAAGGTGACATTTTAAAATATCAGACAATAAGTTTAGATCCTGACAGTCAACCAATCATAGATGCATTTACTGCGTGGTTTCAAACACAATTAGATGTAACCAGCCAAAAAATTGAAAAAGTAGCAAAAATACAGAATCAAGATCAGATAAACATTCCGAATCTTGAACAAGAAGTGAAAGATTTAAGTGCTATGTTACACGAATGCACGTTAAAAACTATTGATAATAAGCAACGTTTTAAAGAGTTTAATGAAATTAATGAACGTATGATAGATATCATAACCCGTATTAATCATTTAGAAATCCGAATTGAAAGTCTGGAAAAAGATCGAACAGTTGTAAGAGTTAATACAGGGAAAATAGAAAAACTGAAAGAAGATATGGATATCATGAAACAGGAATACATTCATAAAGGATCTTTCCAAGAAGAAAATGGTAAGAATTTTTATTTAACTTTTTGTAACCCATACAGGTTTCAATTCTTAATTCCATTTTTTCAATATGATGAAATTTTAAAATTTAATTAACTGTCTATAGTAACTCCCAGAACTTTGACCGCTTTACTCTTCCTTCCATATTAAGTTTTTACCACAACGAGCAAAAGTGTGGTCGTGATTAAATGCTGATACCATTAGATAGCACATTTCAGGATTGAATTTCATGTAGTTGTTATCAAACCATTCAAGTGCTTGGTCAGAGTTGTTTTCTAATTTGCTCAACACTGTGTATAGATCGAATCCACAAACATAAGGTGTTGTGTCATCTGCAAAGTTACAGACTTCCAGAGCACTCAAAAAATAAAATAATTCCTTCAAATAAATATTAAATAATAAAGGTCCTAGCACAGATCCCTGTTTACCAAGCCCATCAACATGAAGTTTTGCAATGAGCAATTCATTATTTATAGTGTCAAAGACTGTAGACAAGTCCATCAATATGGCTGCAAAAAATCCTTTTCATCAAGGACTTTTTGCCACAGTGATAATGTCTCGTTTGAGTTGTTTATATATTCTTACCCAAGTTCCAATATTATAACCTGTATTAACCATTTAGAAATCCGAATTGAAAGTCTAGAACAAGATCGAAGAGTTAATACAAGAAAAATAGAAAAACTGGAAGAAGATATGGACATCATGAAAGAGGAAAACATTCATAAAAGATCTTACGAAGAAGAAAATGGTATGAATTGTTATTTAACTTTTTGTAACTCTTACAGGTTTCATTTCTTTTTTCATTTTTTCATTAAGATGAAATTTTGAATTTTAATTTACTGTCTATAATAACTCCGAGAACTTTGACCGATGTACTCTCTTTACCACAACGAGCAAAAGGTTGCTCATGATTAAATCTTGATACTATTAGATGACACTTGTCAGGGTTGATATTTGTGTAGTTGTTATTAAACCATTCCAGTGCTTGGTAAGATATGTTTTCTAATTTGCTTAACACTGTGTATAGATCGAATTCACAAACATAAGGGCTTGTGTCACAGAAAAGTTACAGACCTCAAGACCACTCAATAATTGAAATAAATCATTACAATAAATATTAAATAATAAAGGTCCTAGCACAGATCCTTGTTGACCAAACCTACAGCGTGAACTTTTGCTATTAGCAATTTGTGATTTATAGTGTCAAAGGCCTTGCACAAGTCCATCAATATGACTGCAAAAAAACCCTTTTCATTGAAGACTATTCGCCACAGTTCTTATTTCATTTTTTCATAATGATGAAAGCAGTCTATAAGCATGTAATTCTTCCTGAAATTTAAATAGTTACTGGATCAATTCCTAGTCGGAACATTGTGTTTGAGAACTAAATTTTTTTTTTTTATTAATCATCACCATATATTAAGCAAATTAAAAGTTAATGCCTTAAAGTTTCCAATATAATTCGCATTTGAATGTCATTTGTTTTATTATTGGTGTTTTACGTTTCATGTCTCACATTTGGTGTTTCATGCTCGATGTTTCACGTTTGGTGTTTAGAGTTGTTTTTATTTTAATCTCAGAAGAAGTGTAGTTGTGCAAGACACTTCTTCAGAAAGAAGGTACTTACGAATTTATATATGAATTTGAAGCTAATCTATCAAGCTAATATTTGATCTCATCACTAAGGTTGTTAGTTTTGTCTTATAGAATCTGATCCCGAAGATTATGTAGTACTGAAGGTGCTTAATTTTGTTGCAGCTAAGATAGAAGCAGATTGTTATAGTCTCAGCCGTATGCTTGATGTTAATCAGAGAGAATCAAAATATTCTAAAGTACAAGGACAATGCGAAGTGATGCGACATGCATTCGAAAATTTAAATTACAAAGTCACTTGGAAGAAGCTTCAATATTATCTGGACCAGTTGGAACGCAATGATTTGCTTATGTTGATAAAACAGGAAAAAATTATCACTCAAGGTAAGCTATTCTGAATCATCGAGGTTTTCTTAGAAAGAGTCATTAAAAGGTAAATTTTCAAGTTTTGGATTTTGAGTTGAAACGTTCGAATTAAATAAAGTTCGAGTAACGACGTCATCATATTTCATAATTCTAACTGAAAAATGTAATGCAAGTTAAAGTTTTAAGTGTAGGTTATTTGAGAACTATATTTTAAATAAATCTCGCGTTAACAATATTTTCATAACAATATTTTTAATAATATTGGTGATTTACTTATGATTCGATCTATTACTGTCGCTTTTTAACAGACGAAAAGATTTCCTTCTTCTTGCTGATAAGGTTGCATGATGATTATATCGGTAAGACTTTGACACATGGTACACTCGTTGGGTATTGAGGATTCGTGTGATAAGGTGATTGATAGTCAGAGGTTTAACGGTTCTAGTTCGGCTCTTTGTTAAAGGAGTCCTCGCAATTACACAGTACTATAGAAAATACTGAAGGTATCATTATTGTCCAATAAAATGATGGCATTATTAGTATTATTGTTATTACTTCCTAAGCCGTTTTTATACCGGTGGAAAATGGTAAAGAGAAAAAAAAATTGTTAAAATGATTGACGGCATACTTTTCGTTACCAATATTAAAACGGAAAATTCATTTCGTCGTCGAAAAGAACATCTGCTTTTACTCACCCTATTTATTTCTGACCAAATTATGCAAACAAAATTATTTTTCTAGTAACCTTTATTGACGTCAATCAATGTTAAAGCATTATATTAGCACATCTGGTATTTACGTGAAACTTTCTCACCAAATGTATAAGCGGGGTGGCATAATTGACGTCTAAATCCGTTTAACAGCTTGATTTTTGCGCCAAGTATAAAAAAGCGAATTCAGTAAAATCATCTGATAACAAAAGTAAACATTTGACTCAAAATTGTTAACAATGTATTGAGAAAAACGCATTTTAATTACTAATGAAAACAGATACGTCAATAGCCTGGATGACACAATGACGGTGGTATGGGTAATGGTCAATCGTTTTTAAGCCGATTTTATCCAAGGATTATAACCTTTAACAACAAAACACTCATATAAATGAAAAGAAGGAAAAGTTAAAAAAATTCCATTTCTTGACGACGAAACAGTACAAATATGTGCTTACTTCAGCTAAATCAGATGTCATTCAATTATTTTTCGTTTTACAAATATTCCTCTCGGTCCCATATAAGCACAACGTTAATAGCTCTCAAGATCATAAGGGAAGTGTTCCAGGAGACCAGATTAAAATAAACTAATTTTGCAAAGTACGTTCACGCACATAATTTTGTTGCACAAAATATTGGTCACCCAGCAAATAATTCGCCACTTTTGTGCAACAAAGATATATCTAATAAGGTAGTAGTAACTAGTTTTCGAAAAATGTTAGTTAGTTTGTCTTGTACTATTGTACAATGCATTTGGAAGAAAATGTTTTCATTTTATAACTGAGAAGTAGCACTTTTTCTGTTAAGCCTACTTTTATTAACTCTGATGTTTATTAGGACATTATGCCTGTTTTTATCTAAAGCTTCTCAGAGGATACCTGATTTGCTTAAATATGTCCTTTCGGACAAAAACAACATAACAAACGATAAGACAAGAAGCTTCCACATTATTTTAACTGATATTTTGGCTACACTTCCTGGCGGCCATTCTCATCTTATTACAATGACTGTTACCATTGAACCTAAATAATGAACACATAGACAGAATTTCTTAATCTTGGTAATTTAATCTCCTACGAAAGTCATGTGGAAAGTGATAAAGAACCTGACTGGAGAATAGGTTATAACAAATAATAACTTTTCGTCAATAAAGAAGTTACTTCTTTACTATGAAATATAATAGGCCATGCGAATAGGATTCTGTGAGATCTACACTGCAGTAAAATTTAAACTCTTACAAAAAGCCAGTTTTACTGCATATGGTAAACACACAGAATAACATAGAATAAACACAGTAACCTGTTGAGGTGCATTATTAGATCTGGTATAGAGCGTATTTCATCTAGAAAGGAGATTAAAGAAACTCAAGGAAGTTGAGGTTGAATTTGACTTTAGGAAGAGACTATTTGTAACCCAATAATATTTTGTTGAAATGAATTCATAGCATTGGTACGAAAACCAATGTGATATATTTTCATTTTCACGTGATGACATTATGAAGATGTTTGCCTATATTAATTTTTGAGACCGAGGTTGTGTTACAGATTCATTCTTAAGTAGTATGTATAGGAGCTAATGCTTTAGTATTAGGTTTTCAATATTAGATGAATTTATGATTTTTAGAAAAATCCAATTATCTACAGGCTAGAAAAACAGTCTGCAATGCGTTAACCCTATTAGACCTGGGCTTTTTTGGCCTTTGTATGGATTGGGGGAGGGGGCAATTTGGCACACGGTTAGATTATTCTGTATATCTTTAGAACTATTCACTCTTATGGACCAAAATTTGAAAAAGATGATCATTGATCTCTATGCAATAAAAATTGACTTGTATGATGTCATGATGATGTCATTATTTCTTGTTATGTCGTCATCATTTAGTCACGTTGAGTCAAAAAATGATAATTATGTATCTATTTATAAATCGAGTATTGATGGTATAGCTAAAGTTTTTTTGAGATTTCTATGAATACTCTATATCTTTAAGCACTGATCTGCCCATATATGGTCATTTTAAAAATATAATTAATGTTAGGAGAATTTGTTAATTGATCAAAAATGAGGGCAAATTTCACGGAACTTTTTAGATGTATTTGGGGATATTTTCGGTTGCAGTACATAAATAATTGAATAATTTTGTGTATTTTATGTGTAAATAGGTCTCTTTATGTCTCTGAATAGTAATATGTGTCTTTATACATCTCTAAATAATGCAATTTTGCACATTTTACACCTCCGTAAATCTGGTCTGTAAAATGAAATATCTTGTCTGTAAATTAGTGTCAACATAGTCTTAAACGAATGTTCGAATTAAGCAGCGTAGGACCTTCTAACATTTGGGACTTAAACATTCTGTAGCTTTATGTACTGTATCATTGTACGCCTAACTGTAAAACAAGAATTTTGAAATGTGCAAATAAGAAGCCTGATATATTCTACTTTGCACCCAATTTAACCCTGTTTATATGGGCTGCTACGACAACGTATTTTGTAGGGTGTATATATGCCAGTCTGTTATTTTTATGTCGTCATCAGATATAAATTATAAAAGCTATTGCATCCAATGCATTTATTAATTGAGTAATTGTGGAACTTTCAGATCTATAAAACTTCTGTAACTTCTTGTAAATGAAATTTTTTTAAATAAAATAATCATAAGAAACTTTCTTGAAACTCACTTCTAAGCAATAATTTCTGAATAATCATTTCTTAGCATACAAAACACCAAAATAAATGTAATTTATCTAATTTATACTTTATATACACGTCGTTCCCGCAGCCCCGTTCCCGGCGTCTCTTGCAGCAACTCTGAGTATCAACAAGAAGCACTGGGAACAAGTTTTGAGTTCACAGTCTTATATCTTATTTAGATAAATGCAAATGAAAGCAGTCTAATAGCAAATATGCATTGATAAACATATAAGTTTACACTTACTCCTTCTGGTATCTTTTGTTCATAACCGAAGTGACCCAAGGCAGAATAAAAAACCGACTCGAATTTCTTTTGTGATATTATGATGCCAGAAATACCGCAAATGACGAAAGAACGGCCTAAGCCAGTTTAAAATTGGACTAAACTCACATCCACTAAAATTCAACTTTTGCAACGGGCAAGTAAACGAATAGCTTTGTTTCCAATGTCTTCTGATGATTCTTGATACTCCAGCGGTGGAAAAATCTAGAAACGACAAAACCCTCAGGGTACGAGCTTGGTAAGAAGTTAGCTTTCATTGATAAGAACTTCTGGCGTTATAACACTTACGTGAGGTATTATTAGTCGACTAGTCTTAAAATTGATTTCTTTCCCCAGTTTTTTCCTTTTCTAAATTATCGCAGTATTTCCAGACAGATAACCCTAAACTCTGCTTCGATAAGCGAACTAATCAGATTTTGATTTTCCTGGCGTCTTCACAAAGGCCTAAGAAATTTGTCCGATCTCATCCGCTAGTACTTATTAGTGAACTTTAAATCAGCGCAATGAGTGAACTGTAAATCAGTGACAAATAAGAATCTTCAAATCTATTGTCGCCGTTGTTCGAGAAAAATATTTTTTATAATATAATTACACTTAACAAGCTTGTGTTCACAGGGTGACAATTTACCACACACCAAATTCTCAAAAGAGATATATATTTTACCCAGATATACCTTTCACTGGCAATTCATACAACATAATAAGTATTTAATTTTGTTGTCTCACTCATGTTACTAAATAACGGACGCAGTGGTGAGTGTTATATACCATCATTGTGCGAAGCAACAAAGGCTACATTCATACTCAATGTCATATGATTCCAAAATGGCATCGGCTTTCTTTTGAATATGAGTTGTAGACCCCTTTAAAGCCTGCACTAAATGGCATATTTTGCATATTTTGAACATGCTGCATAGAAATGCAAAAGCAATTGTCAATATTCCTACTTAACTTACCTAAGGTCTTTATATTTCTTATTCATAGTTCCGTTCATAGTTATGGAAACTTTGTTACTAAAAACAATGGCATTTTCATCCTTAACCTTATTTTATTTCGCTTATGGCACTCTTGTAGACGCTGTTATAAACTTATGAATGAGAAAGATCAGAAATTCAGCAGATAGTACTAAGGAATTACTAAGAAAATATGAACGAAATTTTGATGATTTTTGCTAAGAAAGTTGAATCTGAGGTCAAACACCTAAAACAAGGTGTAAGCGTTTAATACACTTAACACATCATATACTAAAGAAATACGTCATCCACATTCAACACTAGTATAGGAAGCTAGACCTGGCTGACGTGACAGGGCCCAAAAATCCGAAATATATATGCGTTGCTAGTGTTGTGACAGAATAACTATTTGAAAAACTTAACAGTGCAAAAATGCAATTGTAATGATTTTCACACCTACTCCACTTGGCTTAGAATAAGAAATCGTCTTTAATTCCCAGTAACAATAATCATTTGCTTTTCAAAAACCGTTTACTAAGCCGATTTTTTGCAATAACCAGATCAACTCCCACGTCAAGTTCTTCATGCAGTGATGCAGTGCAGTGATGCAGTGCAGTGAAGGTGTCAGGTGCAAGTTCATAAGGATTCGTCCCAAAAATTCGCTTGAGCTCGCTTAAATTCGCTTCATTCTCACCTTAGATGAAAATTAATAGGAATAAAGCGAATTGTGAAGCGAATTTAAGCGAATGTTTGAGACGAACACTAATGTACTAACGGTAAGTTCTTCAACTCCCAGTTTCAGTTTATCTATTTGTTTAATATACATTGAATATATATTCGGAACTTAATAACTCGACTTGCATCATGCATATGCTTCATATGAAGGATTGCGCTTTCATTGACAGTTTATCATGCTATATAATATGTGGCTTTTATCACGAAACAACTACTATAACAAATTCTGTTCCAGTAACTTTAGCCTAATTTCATTATGTACTTTCATTGATTTAAAAAGTCAATGATTTTATGTGTGCTATTACTAGAAGTGTACCATTGCATACTAAACGAACAGTTAGTTGCTTAACCTTTACCCAAGTTATGTAGTTCAAACATTCAGTATGCAATTAAAGTATATACGTGCGTTTCATAGTGTTTTCAATTCGTGGTTACTTAAGCAAGTCTTGGTTTCTTCTAATAAAGACTAGGTAAACTGTACTATCTGAAAAGTTCTTCTACTAATGACATAACTCTGATGTGTTACCTTCATAGGAAGCACAGTAATAAGTTCACTTTTGTATGCACAGTGTACATATATTACATTTTATAGTGGAGTAGCAGTGATTCAGGTGCCTGGAATTTAGAAAAATAACGAATAATAATAAAAATTATAAAAATTCGATTATTATAAAAGGAGAATTCATACCAGGCTGAAAACATCTGTGTCGGATCGACTCTCTCAATAATCAATCAAACAAAAATAATAACACAAGAACTCATCCTACAGAACATGCATCAATCATGGATTAAATTGATTTATCAGTAATAATGCCCCCTCCTATCCCGGTCATTTCTCATCTAGCAGTGAGGCGTAAGGTAGATGAAAGAATTGTATACTTGAGCAGCATCAATATGTTTGATCATGTTAATGAAAATTGTAAAATTGAACACCGCTAAGGAAAGTCTTCCAACTTTACACTCTAAGTATGTTATTGCTCCAATTGATAAAGCAACTGGTAATGTGGCTTTTATTTGCAGAATATTCTACGCCAGTGTCCTCGTTAACGAACTTGGTTTGACAAAGAGAGCAGGTAATAACACTTATGAAAAGTATGGTGGTTGTTTGGACATAATTGTTAAACAATAATCTACTTGCCTTAAAAATAAGTTTAAGTTTGAACCTTCAGCTGAAAACCTTTGTCTTCTCCATATTTACTGGCTGCCTAAGATTCATAAAAACAGTGCCAGCGGCTTGTTTGAACGTCTGTATCTTTTGTTGAGAATATCCTATAAATATCATATTAGGTTTCATTCAACAATTATCTACATTACGTTATTTCTGCAATTTCCAGCCTTATATAGTGAGCAGTTTGTAATGTATTGCCTATTGTTTGAAACCACCTATATATTGGTGAAGAAGACATGTGGTAGACATGAAATTCTGGGTCAGTTCGGATCCACCTCCAAGTATTTCATAATCTACTGTTTGCTTGAACTACTTGTGAACAAGTTAGTGTAAATAGATGTGTGATGAATGACCGAGTAAGTGAATGAATGAGTGATTTAGTATGTGCATGTCTGTTGTCACATTTTTATTAACATCTAGGAGACCGGATTGGTACTGATGACCGTTATTTTGGCCATCTATGTAGGTGATTCTGCTCAGTCCCTGATGCAAAAACGAGTCTAGCAATATGAATTGAAACTGAACTGCCTATGTATCACTTAAACGTCGACAATTTTCATTATTTTGTGTGTTGTTAGTTTCATGTAAAACACAGTTGTTGAAAGTAGTGGTTGATAGCGCTCCACTGGTTTGTTCAAAGTGTGTTGGTGGCGCATCGCTGAAGTGACTGACAGATAACCTGTCTCAGGTAGTGTTTTGATTTCACATGGAAAGATTCAGTGAATGTATGGAGAAGTGTGATGGTGAATGATGAGTTAGCGAGTGAGTGTGTATGCATTTCAGAAGGCGTTAACAAGTTCGTTTTAAGTTGGAGTGGACGCCATAGCAAAAACAAAGAGATATTGCTTGGATGGAAAACGGAAGTGTTGCATAAGGTCGATCAAAGAATTGCGTATTTAACCGGCATAAAGAACTTTGATCATGTTAATGAAATATTGAAATGTAAATCCACTAAAGAATGCCTTCAAACATTACATTCTAAGTTTGTTATTTCTCCAATTGATAAAGCAACTGGCAATGTGTCTTTTATTTGCAAAAGATGCTATTTCAGTGTCTTGAAAAAGGGAGCTGGTAACAACACTTATAAAAAGTATGGTGGTAGATTGGATAAAATTGTTAAACAGCCATCAACCTGTCTTAAAACTAAGTTTAAACTCGAACCGTTGGCTGAAAATCTTTGTCTTCCTCACATTTACTGGCTGGATAAGATGCATAAAAATCATATTAAATTCCGGTTTATCATTGCATCTCCAAAGTGCGCTAATAAGCCTCGTTATGGCAGTAGCATCAATGTTTAAGTTATTTTTCCATTAAATTGAGGATTACGATAAAAAGGCATTGTTCTATAGTGGTATCTAAACATTCTGGTTCATTCAGAACAACGAACCAGTTATAAATAGTATTCGTAGAATTAACAATAAACGCAGAGCTTAAACTATTTCAACATTTGATTTTTCCACATTATACACTAAAATTCCTCACGATAAACTTATTAGAGTTTCAAATGAGTTTTTTGATTTTTGTTTCAAAGGTGGTCAGCGTAAATTCTTGTCAGTAAGCAAATCAGGTGCTAGGTGGGCCAATACTCAAACTAAACTGGGTACTGCATTTGAAAATGATTCTGTTAAAGATGCCTTAAAGTTCCTTATGAACAGTTGTTATTTTACTTGCGGTAAAACCATTTTTAGACAAGTAAAAAGCATCCCAATGGTTCAAAACCCTCCTCCATTTTTGCTAACCTGTACTACTATGAAAGTAAGTGATTTAAAAACTTTAAAAAGATAAATATGATTAAAGCTAGGAAGTTTTCAAACACCTTCAGACTTATGGACGATCTTAGTGCAATGAATGATGGAGGAGGCCAGAACTTGAGCTCAATAAAGAGCATGGTAACACCAATGTTTCTTTTCTTGATCTTGACATTTCACTTAATAATAAGGTTTCTGATTTTAAACCTTTTGATAAGGGAGATGATTTCCCTTTTAATATTGGGCGAATGCTTAACAAAAGTAGCAATATGCCTTCTAAGATCTTTTATGGGACAATAAGTGCAGAAGTCTTGCGTATTGCACGTACATCTTCTGATTTTGCCAGCTTTCGTCTGTCAGTATTGTCTCTATTAAAACGCATCTTCAAGCTGAGTGTAGATAAGGATAGAGTGATAGCATTATTAAAGAAGTCATACGGTAGGCATGAAGTTCTTGGTAAGTTTGGGTCCACGTACAAGGATTTAATTCGTCTATTGTTTGATTAATTATGGGTGGGTTGACAAGTGAATTTTGAGAGCAGTGTGTGGAATAAGTGAATGAGTGAGTGAAGAGCAAAAGAGTGAGTGAGTGTGGGATGTCTGTTGAAACTTTTCGATTAACATTTCAGAGCCTGGATTGCTACTGCTGACCATTGTTTGGGCCTCCTATGCTGGTGAATCCGCTCAGTGTCTGATACATAAGCCAGTCTAGCAATAGGATTCGAAACTGAACTGCTTATGTTTCACTGAGATGTTGAAAATTTTCATTTTACATTTTTTATTTTCATTGTCTCACTTTTATTGATTGTGTCGTATTATGCTAGCTTATGTAAGAACAACTATTGAAAGTAGTGGTTGGTAGCTTATTTTCCTTTCTTCCTATCAATCACACAATGGCAAAAAATAAAACTATCAATTTTGGAGAATATTGGCATTTCGTTGCCTATACTCAAACTGCGGTAGCACTCCACTGGTTTGTAAGGAGGGTGTTGGTAGCGCCTCACACAAGTTCCTGATAAGTGGCAGGTCTCAGGTAGTGTTTTGTTTCTTACCAGGAAAGATTTGTTCCAAATTGATTTTTTCGTGAAATATTAGAACTGTATTGTTCGCTGGTCTGTTAACTTTATCTATGTTTTATATACTGGTACTATTATTTCGTAGTGTTGATTGAGTTAAAGCTTAGTATAAGTCTTCATTGGGATATCTGCATTACTTATTTAAGATGTGTGCGTTATTTAGTATGTAAAGTCTCTTGTCACTTGGCTAATAACATCTGAGAGACTGCGTTGCTACTAATGACCATTATTTGGCCCTCCTATGCAGGTGACTCCGCTCAGTATCTGATACAGAAGCCAGTCTAGCAATAAGAATCGAAACGGAACTGCTTATATATCACTGAAATGCTGACAATACTTTTTTCTTTTCTTATTCAATTTTTATTGATGGTCGTAACTTGTTGCTTTCTTGTAAGAATTTTTTTTTTTTTAAAGTAGTGGTTGGTAGCGCTCCACTGGCTGGTGTGTTGGTGGCGCCTCACACAAGTGCGTGATTCGTGACATGTCTCAGGTAACGTTTCGGTTTTTACATGGGAAGATTATTTCTAAATGGATTTAATCGTAACTATAACAATTGTTTAATTTGCTGGTCTGTGGATTTTATCCACTTGGAAGTTTGATATGCTGGTACTGTGACTTCGTGGCATGAATGTAGTAAACTTGAATACCAGTTTTTATTAATAGATGTGCATGACTTATCGAAGATGTTCCTTAAGAATAACTCAGCTAATATAGCTATATAATTATATAATTATAAATATCGATTTTAACCCTATTTTACACCGCTTTCCGCCATCCCTTATTTCACACATGCGGGGGGGAGGGGCAAATATGCCCCCTATATAACTTCTAATTGGCTTGATGAATTTCGATGGAACTTTACACAAGTACACATTGCACCAAGAAGAAATTATGCTCAAAATTCGAAAGTCCCACGTCCTTTTTGCTGACGTCAGCATAATTAATGAACGGTGAAATTTTTTGAAAAAAAAAAAAAATTTGCGAATGGCGAATTTGCCATTTACTGATCCCTAGCATGAATTCTCCTGTACCAACAAAACCACCAACTCACCTCCAACAAGTCACTCAATGTCCCATCTAGACCTTATTCATTAGTTTCCTTAGATAACTTAAGTTTAATTGCATCGTGGCCTGTAAAAATCACAAAATGTACTGTTGCTCCAATTTTCATTGTTTGAAAGAAAGTGGTCTTAACATAGACATGGTCTAACTGACTGCCTCCTAAATGAGTTGGTGCCTTGTTAACCAGTTGATAGTTTCCAATGTCATTAAGAACATTTCATTCTTTTTAAATGCATCCATGTTAAAATCACCCAAAATGATGGTTATCTCATTTACCAAGAATTTTACGACAGCGTCAATAAAACATGGAACTGTCCAGTTATAGTTTTTGTGTAAGATCAGGATCCTTATAAGTTTCTCAGAAAAAACTAACCTTTGTAACATCTACCTGTAAAACACATACAGTTTGCATTGTACGACCACATGTTAATGCGTGGCAGAAAGTATTGCTCTGAAATTTATCAGTTTAGTTAATATAGAAATTGTCTGACAAAGCATCGTCTGCTTGAATGTCTATGGGATGTTTCAATTGTAATTTTGTATTAAGCAATGTCACAGTAAAATCATCACCATTGTTGCAACATCTGATACTAATCATTGGTGGCAAAATACCAGCTGTTTAAAGTCTATGGTATCCTGTTGTAAAGCTTTGATCATCGCTAATGGCATTCTGCTTATAAGTTCCTGCCAAAAACAAACCGCACATGCTTTTGACTCTACTTAAAACAACACATATTTAACCACTCTTGAAGTACCTTTGTCAATCAAAATCAAAGCTTATAATTGTTTTATCAAGACGTAAATCTGACACTTTATGAACTGTACATCTCCAGGAAGGCATTAAAAGAAATTGTGTCCATTTTATGATCACAGAGGAAGCTTTTTTAGACATAAATTTGATATTAGCTGAACTCCTTTCAATAGTGACAAAATTGTTACGCTTATCATACACATCATTGTTTGTAGCAGCTGTGCCTTGTTTCAGGTCATCAAATTTTATATACATTTTAACAACAGAAACTTTAGAATCAAGGTCACCTTTAGGATGGTATCTATTAACAGTCAGCCTCCAACACTAATGTTTGTATTACACAGTGGGAAAAATCAAGGATCAAAAGATGCTACTTAGAAAAGTTTCATCAGTGGTTTTCTTTATGCCCCACCCTCATATTTTCAGCAGCAGAAAAGCCCAAGGTTACTAGGGTTAAGGTAGTCATTTTGCCAAATAGAAAAGACTCCGCGTGTGATTGAAAAGTTTTGTCAGTTCAATCGTAACGACTTTCTAATCTTGGATTTTGAGTAAAAACTGATTTTGCATAACTTTCGGATCTGCCACGGTTGTGCCAAATTAAGGCGCAGTTGGTTGTTACCTGAAAATGTGGTACAACGTGCAAAATGGATTTACACCATTTGTTGCAAAGAAGTTAATTATCGCTTAAAAAGTTTTTCAAGAACTTCTAGTAGAGAAACCATAATTTCTCACTGCAGTACCGAATAACAGGAAGTTGGCAAAAAAAATTTATCGTCCTTGACTAATACTTTTTTCTGCAACGTTATCACTGGCAAAACTAGTGATTGCTAAAATTCCAATCAACATTAAAGCCTTTTCAAGCAATAATCCTTTCCAATGCTGCAAAGGAGTCCAGTTTTTTTGGGCGTTCGCTTATTAAAAATTAATATCGTTTTTACCTAGTGATGAATTTCTGGAACAAATGTTATTAGTCCAGTATATTGCAGATACTTTTCGCTATTTTTGCCGAAGATATTGTGCAATATTTTTGTCCATTTTTGTAAAATATGCGGAAAATCTATCTTATAGTGCAATGAACATTAAGTTGATACGCGGGAATGATCATAAAGAACCATATACCAACAATACGATGTAATATGATGATCATAGAATAAACAATGAATGTCGAGGTGAAAGTGTTAAAGGTTTTCACCAGCATAAACTTTTGCGAATGTCTACCTTAACCCTAGTAACCTTGGGCTTTTCTGCGGCTGAAAACCTGGGGGGTGGGGCATAATGAAAACCATGAATCCCTAATACTAAACTTCGCACAAATGTTACCGAGCATTTAAAAAGGCATTTGGAGCAATGAAATTCGGCATGACGTCAGTTTTAGACTAAAGACGTTATAATTAGCCTCTAATTTTGTTAATCTACCATACCGGAGGCAAAATAGTTTTGAAGCTGGTTAAAATTTTTTTGTATGAAATAACTGTATTGAAAGTCAAGATAAAGGTTCTAAAAAACATCCAATTGCGTTGTGGGTAAAAAGGACGGCGTCATAGTGTATTTTTCGCGGCCGGAATCGACTCCGGGAAATTTTCTTTTTTTTTCCGTAGAACATATTCCAGTTCTCCGGAAATCCAACAACTTTATCGGAAATGTCTTACATAAATTAACAATTGTGCAAATTTTCATCTCAAATTGATAAGTAACAAAGAAGTGGAAAGTATGAGAAATGTGATAGGCGGTTCTGATCAATGGTCAATTCAACTGACTCAACTCTTGAAGTAGGCACCCTGAACAACTGAAATTATGTCACTAGTTGTAAAATAGATTTATACTAAAAGTGGCAAAGTTTCAGAGCTGTTCACCAATTATTTCGTAGATTATTAAAAATATTCCGAGGGGGTGCCATAATACTAATTTTCGAGAGTCTTCGCGTATTTAACCATATTCGAGAAATTAAATACACGCAAAACGTCATGTAAGGTCAATCCGCGAAAATAAATATCCGGGAAAAATACCAAAAATACTAAGTCACGAAAGAGAATACCTTTTTTTCCAATTTGCGATCTCAAACATTTATACAGTTGCATCTTGCTAGCCTTCCTAGGTAGACCGCGCTGTCGTTGCACTTCGCTTGGTCTACCACTTTGGTCCAATTTTGCGTTCACAGTATTTCAGTTTTCTGCATGCGCATTCACCAATAACTAACGTGAATATCCGAAGCGACGGTAAAAAAACAAGGTGGTCCTAGTATTACCGTGAACGCATAAAGTATAGCAGTGGTGGTAGACCAAGCGAAGTGCAACGAAAGCGCCGTCTTCCTAGGAAGGCTACATCTTGCTTAAATGACTTTTCTTTTACTTTTCTTTTTAAGAATAAACAATTTTGGCTTAGAAATATTCATTTTACTATTCGAAGATTTGTGCCATTCGTGAAAATTAATACCCGCAAATTGAACTTATTTTGGATCCGCGAAACTAAATACCAGTGAAAATAATTACCAATAAGTTATTTTTGTTTTAAATTTCCTTCTGCGTTTTTACGAAAAACGTCTTCGGTATTGTTGCACCTTTGATTTGACAATTTAATTACACTGACATGTTGATTGTGATTTATTGGTCGATCATTTTAGCCCAGTGAATGTCCTTTCACAACTACAGAGCCGAAGTACTACACTTCCTATAAACTCAAGTTAAATAAGGAATAGAAAGAAAAAACATTCTTTTAGGAAGATATGATCAGAAAATTATAGTTAAACTACAATTCTAGAACTGCTTATTCCAAAATCTTAATCTGAATAATTATTTTGAGTTGACATTCTTTCTTTCTTTCTTTCTTTCTTTCTTTCTTTCTTTCTTTCTTTCTTTCTTTCTTTCTTTCTTTCTTTCTTTCT
>JAUCNQ010131119.1:0-17676 GCA_032352715.1 Bougainvillia muscus | reverse complement strand
AGCCTTTCCAACCCAGTAATACAGCTGATTATGATTATAGTGAAAATCTCAAAATAGCTCAATAATACTTAGGGACCATACACAAAATTCGTATCGCAAATTGTACCATTTTCATCGCAGAAGAAGTGTCTTTGGGCACACTCAGTATGCAAAAAGACACCTTCTGTACGAAAATTGATACGAATTTCCATATTATAAACTTTGTAGACAGTCCCTTATAATTTGCATAAACGTCATTTTGAAATACGATTTCTGTTTATAATAATTTTACAGGATAAATATTTTCGCACTAAGGACATAAAGTTCCTCATGACATATAGTACTGTGGTATGATAATTTGTTTTGCTACAAAGTAGATAAGCTTTGTCAGTCATATAAATGAGATTACAGAAATAAAAAAATCTTGCTTTACATGTCATAGGTATACAGTTCCACACCACACAGCAAGGGACCTTCCACAAATTTTGTATGTAAATTCATACTAATTTTCATTCAAAAGAAATGGCTTTGTGCATACTTTGTAATGAAAATGGTACAATTTGGGATTTAGGAAAATTAATTTTGTGGACGGTTACTAGAGTTTTACTTTTCAACTTACCAACAACTTGTCCTGTAATATAATCATGATCTTCAGGGTTGATCGCTGTTAAAGCTAACCGTTGAACTAAAAGAAAATATTTAAAAAAGAATTGCTCCATCAGAGTTTTCATGTTTTCTTATTTTAAAATCAAAAATGGATATATTTATGTCAGTCTAATATCGGTAAATACATAAAGGTGGATACCTAAGAACTGACAATAACACTGCGGGCAAAAATATCCTCAAACTCGAAAGGGACTGCGAGAATCCCATGAAATCCTCAAGTGAAAAATAAGTCAAGCCAAAATGTTAACTATCTGTCCTTTGGTTAGAAATAAGCCGAAAGTTTAATTTTTCAAGATACAGTACTGATTGTTTTGTCTTAGGACTCGTTTACATGAAAAATCGTTGCGGGCGAAATGAACTGTCATGGCTTCTGTGATTGGTTAAATTTTTCCAATGGAAAAAATCACAGAAGTCATGACAGTTCATTTCGCCTATAGAAAGTCTTCATGTAAACGAGTGCATAGTCTATTTTTAGCAAATTTTTAATAATTTGCTGTATGAGCGTTCTAGGAGACCTGCGAAAGTAGGCAACTCCCCCACCCACCAGGCTACGATTGGTGTAGTGTCCCAATATGCTGGAAAAATAAACCTCTGCCCCATAAATTTTGGATGCATCTCTTAGGGGGGTATAGTGAAGCTAGGAATTTAAAGGGTTCTTTTATATAAATATTGCCCTTATTAAACTGATCGGATGTTGTCTTCATATTCTAGATTAATCCCTGTTGGATTTTTATTCTGATCATTTTCACCTCAGGGCTAAGTGTCTTTCTACATACAAACAATGTACCAAGATATATTTCACCTGAGCCATATGGCATGAATTCTGAAGTGAATTTTTGAGAGCATTCCTTATAAACCATGGACTTATATAAAATACAAAGACAGCACCCGATCAGATAAGGGCAATATTTATCAGGGTGTCCACCGATGTATAGGCAAGGGAAATCATGACAATATCAAGATTATCAAGACTAATTGTATGAAAATATCAAGACTAAACAGCAACATTTAACTTCGATAATTTGAAACTGGCACAATTACCTCCCCCCTGAAACTTGTGTCACATGCTAGAATCTGTCGTAAAACATTAGTAAATTTTAGAGCCAAAAAACCCATAAAAATCAAGATATTTCTTATATTTAGCAAAATAACAAGAAAATATCTAGAAATCAAGACCACTTTTTTCAAATCATGACAATATCAAGAAAATCAAGCCTGGTGGACATCCTGTTTAAGATGCCTAGTTTTCAAATAAAACTAGGTATTTCAGGACTATTTTACATAAAAGGGGTAATTTTACTATTGTAATTCAAAGCCTCCAATTGTCGGGAATTTGAAGGCCTGGAATAGTGTCTGGAAGCATTCTCATTTTGCATAGGACTACTTACATCCTTGATCTTTGAGTCGTATAATTGCAGTTGGTGAAATCTTTACACAACCTAAAAATCCAGCACCTCGTCCTTTATGTACTTTACGTTGATTCCAAATGCTGACCGTAATCGACTCTGTTTTGCCTACAAATCTATAAAAAATAAATCAAGATATGAGCAACTGGAAAAAATCTGAGTTGGAACACAAAATTTATATGTAAATGGTATACATTTTGATTCAGAAGAAGTGCTTTTGTGCATACGTATGAAAGTTTAAAAAGGATAGACAAATTAAGTTCATCTCATTTGATTTACGATTGTTGTTTCAGATTTTCGCTTATGAAATTCGCTTTATTGATATCAATTTTGACACAAAAGAAGAGTAATTGTGCATACAAAGTATGCACAATGACCCTTCTTCTGAGTCGAGAATGAACCCACTTGTGAAGCGAATTAAAACGAATTAAAGCGAATTTTTGAGACAAATCCTTAGGGACCGTCCATAAAATTCGTATCGAAATTCGTATCAATTTTCATACAGAAGGAGTGTTTTTGTGCATACTTAGTATACTTAGTATGCATAAAAACACTCCTTCTGTGATGAAAATGGTTCGTATTACGAGACGAATTTTTGAGACGAATCTTTACGATTGTTGTTTCAGCTTTTATTGCAATTCTCAGTGATTTTTTGAAAATACTTTGTATTTGTAAGACATTGCCTTAATGGGTTCATTTTTTTCATTCGTTTCTTATAAACTACACAAACAAGATGTTTCATTCGAGATGAAAATGAAATGAGTATTTAGTTCAAAATTTGTATCTATGCAATAATAAGAAACAATTTGTGAAGCAAAGGTTAATGGTTCATCTTCACAAATTGTTTCATTTCCATCTCAGAAAGTATGCACAATGACTCTTCTTCTGACATGGTGACCACAAAAATTCTAATTGCAGAATTCAGGACATTTTGGTCTATTATAAGGACATTTTTGGCATAATTTCCAGGACCATAACACAGTTTTTTTTAATCATACGGGATTTCCAGTTTTAAAATCAGCTTTAAAATCAGCCTTATGCAGTAAAGCTTTAGTTAGTAGTAATTAAACAGAGCAGAGCATATTTTTGAAGCAACAAGTACAAAATACCAGGACAAATAAGGACAAAACAAAATATTATCCAGATTTCCAAGAATTTTCAAGGACAAAATCCAAAATCCAGGACTATCTAGGATTTTCCAGGACTGTGGTCACCATGCATGAGATAAAAATTGACATCAATAAAGCGAATTTCTACAGCGGATTTTTGAGACAAAGCCTTACAGATCATAGTGTTGGTTCCATTTTGGATCAATTGTTCCCTTGAGTGATTTTGTAGTATGACACTGGCCACTACCATCAACAGAGATTCTTGCAAACGGATCAGGTAAACCTAAAGACAACATACTCAGTGTACCCACAGGTAGCTAAAGGGGTTGTGCACAAACAGTCCTATTGATATTCCAAGATACTCAGTGTACCCACAGGTAAAGGGGCTAGGGTGCACAAAAATCCCTATGGATATTCGCATTAATTTTCATACAGATGCTGCGTCTTTCTACATACTTAAGTATGTGCAAACTCAGCCTAGTTATGGACTGTACTGCGGAGCAAAATCAGTCCACCGCTTCCGCAATAATATTAATTTCGAAATTAGTGCCAATAGATAAGGACAAGTCTTCATATCCACCAAAAAGCCGGGTCAACTGAAAAAACAATTGTTTGCAAGCAATTAGAGCAAAATTAAGTTTTTGGTTAATTGGCTCCGCATGGAGTTTTATAGCTTCCTATGACAGGAGTCCTAAGCAGTAAAGAAACGCAATTTGTTTAGTGGAAGCAGTGGAAACCGGCTACTGCCTTTCTAGTACTGTCCGTAACTACCCTGAGAAGACACTTTTTCTGTAATGAAATTCTCTTCTGTGATGAAAACCACAGTATCAAATGACGGATTAGAAACCAATATAAATACGCTAGGTAAAAAAAAGGTTATTTTAATTCATAACACTTTAAATTGAAAAATGTAACTCCTTGTGACATAGTTAGGGGTGCCATTTTGCAAACTGATGTCTTCACTTTATGTTACATTTTATAGACCAGGATACAGTTGGTTGAACGTGTATCAAGGCTGATTACCACTCAAGAAATTTGCACCGAGTAGCGTATAATTCTAATTTTTTTAAGTTGAAAATTAATCTGCGCATGCGCTCAGTGGAGAATTATACACTACGTGGAGCAAATTTCTTAAGTAAAAATCCACCTTTAAATTCGGATTAGCTAAATCTGGTATTAAATCAAGTCAGATTTAATACTAGAAAGCTATCAGCGTTTAATACACGTTTGAACAACTGGACCCAAGTACTGTAGCAGCACAGTCTATATAAAAACTGGCATAAGCAACTTAAACATACACAAAAAACACTTCAAAAAGGAATATAAAATAATTATATACTAAGTAACCGTCTCAAAAATTCGCTTTATACATTCGCTTCATTCCGGTCAATTTTCATCTCCGATGAAGTGTTATTGTGCATACTTTGTATGCACAATAACACTTTTTCTGAGGTGATAATGAAGCGATTTGTAAGCGAATTGAAGCGAATTTTTGAGACGAACCCTAAAGTAAAACGAATTGGCGAGACAATTCTTAAATAGAACAAGTTTTAAAATAGTGAAAGAAAAAGAGAGAAACTTACGAAAGAAGTCTTGCTTTACAATATTTTTGGCACAAAGAACTAAAAACAAAGAAAACAAATCATAATTAGAAGTTACAAGGATCAATGAACTCTGCCCTGCAACTTCTTAAGATGGTTGTGACTTAAAGTAAATACAAACGAATGAGATAAAGTCAACTTTAATAAGGTTTCGGTTCAAAATTTTGCTTCTTAAATTGTTTTAAAAAGAAGTATCATACACAACGAAAAAATATACACAAATGCACTTCTACTGTGAATGAAATAAAAATTGAAAATACAGTACAAAACTTCGCTTTAATTTGCTTCACAAATCGGTTCATTTCCACCTCAGATGAAGTGTTATTGTGCATACAAAGTATGCACAATAACACTTCATCTGTGATGAAAATGGACAGGAATGAAGGGAATTTATAAAGCAAATTTTTGAGAAGCTTCCTTACTTGTCACCCTATATCTAACTGTAGGACGCTCTTTTACACTCATCATTCATTTTCAGCAACATCCATTTCCTCCAAACATTATCATAGTATTTTATGTTTAGTATATTTACCTAAGGTGTAAAGGGTTGGTTTTTCTCAAACCTTCATTTCAAAAATTTCCTTATCTCCGAGAAAAATATGAAACGAAATTGAAATATGAATGAAACAAATATATACTGTAACCATTTTCATCACAGAAGAAGCGTTTTTGTACACTCCTTCTGTATGAAAATTGATACAAATTTCGATACAAATTTCGATACGAATTTTGTTGATGGTCCCTCAAAGAGGCAAGGCGCTGAAACAAGACATTTTCTTTAAATTACAGTAAACACAGAGCAAATTCTTAAAAAAAGAAACACTACAGTACGAACCATACAGTAAATGTGTTTGTGTGTTTAGATTTGAAAAATTGTGCAATATAGTTATAAAGCATGCAGAATATATATATGTACAAACTGTTACTAGTTGATAAACTTGAAGCATTGATTTAAAAGATTAGGGACATTTTAGCGCCTGATTGTAACAAAATGGTCACACACGCTTTAACTATCTTGAAGCAAAATGCTTCAGAATAGTTAAAGCATGTATGTCCATTTAATTGGACACTAGGCATTAAAAGATCAGAGACCGTCGTCAATACAGATATCTTTCACCTCAGAAGAAAAGTTAGCGTCTTTGTAAAAATTGATACGAATTTTATGGACCGCAACTTATACCTGTAGTATTTTCTCAAAACTTGTTCACATTGACTATATTCCCAGCGTCGAATTTATTAGTTGTCAAACCCATAATTTGAAGAGCTGAAGTCACGCATTCATGTTAAGTCTACAGGCTTATTAAACCATTTAAATCATTTGTTAACAATAATTAGCGACGTCGGTGGGGATGAAGAACCACTAAATAATGTGGATATGCCCTCAGGACGAAAAAACTCTCCGTTACTATTTGCACATACCAGAGATTTGTAAATACCCCAAAAGATACAAAACACTTATGTATTATTGATAATTATAAATCAGTAATGATTGATGAGACATATTTACATAATTTACCCACTCCCTTATTCTCCTCTCTTGATTCGTTGGAGTATTCCACTTGGTTTAAAGATCTCTTAGGAGCGAGCGTACTTAGTATGCACAACAAAACTTCATCTGAGATGAAGAGAATTTGGGAGAGGAATCATGAGGTTTTTAAGAAAACGTGTCAAAGTATGCATAAAGACGTGACTCCTTTTCTGAATGAAAATTGATACTTACAAACGAAAAATCAAAAAATCAATAATTTAACGGTATATACATCTAACGTGGTTGCTGTTAATATGTGGCTAGCCGCTCTCCTCCATAGCAGTTTGGACAAAGACCAAAAATTGTCATGAAAATTATTTATAACGTACATTCTGCCATATTAGATTAGCGCTATTTCTTGTGACATGTTTAAATCTCATTTTAGAATCTTTGAGAAGAACCTTTTTTATGTCACGATGCCTATAGATAACATACAATACCGCGCAGAGAAAGGTCTATTTTTTAGTGCACTCCAGCGTGCCGTCGTTGAAAATGCCCCTCCCGTTTTTGAAAGATAGGAAACATTTTTCCGTCGATGTGTCCCTTTCTAAGTTTCTTTTTTTTTGGTATTCATGTTCCCGTTTATATTTGCTTTTGCTGTCATTGTTTTAAAATCTTTCAATATTTATAAGATTTTTATTGTTTCTTAACTCTATATTTATTTCTGCTTTCGTTTTATTTGCAACTTATTTTGGCTCGTCGTAAAGCTCTTGCCAATTTCCTATTACATTATTTTTTCTTCTTTCAAATTTGCACCTTTGTACCATTTCTCAGACTGGCCTTAATAACTTCTGGAGATATTGAAACAAATCCAGGACCTGGAACTATGCAAAACCAGAATCTTTCGATATGTCATTGGAATTTAAATGGAATTGCAGCTTATAACTGCGTAAAGATTTCTCTTTTAAAGGCTTATAATACAGTGCATAATTTTGATATAATTTGTATTTCAGTAACTTTCCTTGATTCCGATTACTTAGGTTAAGTCTCCAGGGATATGCTATGATCAGGTCTGATCATCCATCTAACACGAAAGGAGAACGAGCTTGTATTTATTATAAAGAACATCTGCCATTTGTCAGGAGGGATGATATCAAGTGTCTAGATGAATGTATGGTTGGAGAAATTGGGGTAAAAATTCAAAATGTTTTGTCACATGTCTCTATCGCTCTCCCAATCAAATGACAGATGAATGAAATGTTTTCCTTTCTGAGTTTGAAGAGACCCGTTCTAACATTGCCCTTGTATCGCCTACTTGTAGTTTTGTGTTAGGTGATTTTAATGCAAAGTGTACTACTTGGTGGATTAGAGGAATAAGTAACCCCTGTGGCTTGGAATTGCACACAATATCAAATTTATTGGAATACAAGCAAATAATTAATAAACCAACTAACTTCGAACCAAATAAATCCCCATCATCTTTTGATCTTATTTTTGCAAGTCAACCAAATCTAGTTGTGGAAAGTGGTGTCCATCCCTCCCTCATTAATACTTGTCATCATCAGATAATCTATGCAAAAATTTCGTTTAAGATATATTTACCTTCTCCATATAAACGCGAAGTCTGGCATTACAATCGTGTACAAACGCACCTCATCAACTTTGACTGGATAAGGGCTTTTGAACACATTGGTGTTAATGAACAAGTAGAACTTTTTAATAACACATTGCTTAATATATTTAGCAACTTCATTCCGCAAGAAACAATTCAGTGTAGCTATAAGGAACCGCTGTGGATGAATAAAGAAATTAAAAATGCCCTTAATCACAAAAATAGATTACACAAAATATATGTCTCCTGTGGTCGAAACAAGGAAGATGAAATTCATCTCGAATAAAACTCAAATTTTGTTACCAATCTGATCACAGAAACAAAATCCCTTATTTTTAAAACTCTTGGTTAACGGCTAAATGACCCTTTGACTGGCTCTAAAACATATTGGTCATTCTTAAAACGTTTAATGAACAAGGTTAAAATACCCACAGTCCCTTTCCTTCTCGTGAATGGAACCTTTGTGACTGATTTCAAGGAAAAAGCAGGTCTGCTCAACATTTTTTTCGCCGAACAATGTAATATCATTGACAACGGAAGTACAATTCCTGACATACACTACAAGACTGATAAGCGCATTAGAAATATTACGTTTTCGAACTCAGATTTATCTAAAATCATTAAGGCATTGAACCCAAATAAAGTGCATTGGCATGATAATATTTCCATTAAGATGATCCAAATATGTGGGGATTCTATTATTCGTCCCCTACAATTTATCTCTGAAACATCAGTGGGATCAAGCTGCTTTGCTGATTCTTGGAAAAAGGGAAATATTATCCCTGTTCACAAGAAAGAAAGTAAAAACCTGGTTAAAAACTACAGCTACCAATTTCACTTTTACTAATATTTGGATAAATATTTGAAAAAGTTATCTATAACAACTTATTCGGCTATTTTTTGGAAAATAATTTCTTGTCTGCCAAACAATCAGGCTTCCGCACAGGCAATTCCTGCGTTTCACAATTACTTGCTATCACTCATGATATATTTAAATCATTTGATAGTAATCCATCTCTTGAAACTAGAGGTGTGTTTCTTGATATGTCAAAGGCATTTGATAAATTTTGGTACACAGATCTTTTTCATAAGTTAAAATGTTATGGTGTCGAAGGAGGTTTCTACATTATTTTAGAAAATTATTTGTACGATCGCAAGCAAAGAGTGGTTTTATGTGGCCAATCATCTAGTTGGTTTAATGGGCTCTGTTCTGGGTCTCCTCCTTTTTATTAATTTATATTAATGATCTACCTGAAAACATTGTTTCTGTGTCAAAACTGTTTGCTGATGACACGTCTATATTTTTTACTGTTCGCGACATAACAAAGTCTAGCAAGGATTTAAATCAAGATCTTTACACCATAATAAAATAGGCTTTTCAATGGAAAATGGCTTTTAACCCAGATCCTAATAAACAAGCTACAGAGGTTATATTTTCACGCAAAACAAAACTGGTTATTCACCCTCCTTTGCATTTTGATGACCCTACCGTAGTATCTCTTCAGTTACAGAAACATCTGGGTTTAATCCTAGATAAAAAAACCTACTTTTAATCATCATTTGAGTGAAAAGATATCTAAGGCTAACAAGGGTATATCTTCAATTAAACGATTGCATAAATATCTTCCACGAAAGTCATTACTGTGCATTTTTAAGTCAGGCCTCATCTCGATTATCCTGATGTTATATATGACCAGCCTCACAACGGTAGTTTATGCAGTAAGATTGAATCTGTCCAATATAATGCTGCTGTTGCCATTACTGATGCTATTAAAGGTACTTCGCATAAAAGTCTTTATCAGGAACTTGGTCTAGAAAGTCTTAGCGAAAGGCGTTGGTACCGTAGATTAGTATATTTTTTTATTATTGTTTCTGGTAACTCACTCAGGTGACTTACTTGTATTCGTTGCTTCCTATGAAGCAAATTTCGTATGATCGTGTTAGAAGTAATTGTTTTAGAAAGTTTAAAATGAATACCAAGTATTTCAAGAATTCTTTTTTGTGTACTGCGTAGATGAGTGGAACAAATTAGGACCAGAACTGAAGAATTCCCAATCAATTTCTAAGTTTAAAAATGGTCTTCTCACTTTTATTAGACCAAAAATGCGTCCTGTATATAATATAAATGATCCTCTCGGTCTAAAACTATTAACACGATTGCGTGTCAACTTTAGTCATCTTAGAGAGCACAAATTTCGTCACAATTTCCTCGATACCTTAAATCCTCTTTGTAGTTGCTATCTTGAAATTGAGTCTACTAATCACTATCTCTTGCACTGCCCATTCTACGCGTGTATAAGGAAGACACTCCTTGGTAATATCACAGATATAATAGGTACTTTATCCGATCTTTCGGATGACAAACTCGTTAATTTACTTCTTTTTGGTAATAATGATGTTTACAGTACAGAACAAAATTATTCTGTGCTGCAAGATACTATTGTCTTTCTTAAGTCATCTGAGAGATTTGATATCCCTTTGTTATAATTATATATACAAGCTGACCAGTAGAAGGTCACCTAGGTGATTCTTTGCATCTCACAGACCAAGCAGGACTGATGAGCCGTGAATTTGGCGAAACATGTCTTCTGCAGCAGTTTGTGAGATGTTCAGATGTGTGTCACACTCTTTGTGTTCATATACTATATCATCTGTGGTTAGCATCCACCTCTGCACACCATCTGCCTAAAACGTAGTGAAACTCAAGCGATGTCTTGAACTCTCGTTTTTTCAACGCATGCAGAGTAGCTATTTGTGTTCTGATATATATATTTTCGGATGTACACCACAAGCGATGCACAAGCTGACCAGTAGAAGGTCACCTGGGTGATTCTTTGCATCTCAGACCAAGCAGGACTGATGAGCCGTGAATTTGGCGAAACATGTCTTCTGCAGCGGTTGTGAGATGTTCAGATGTGTATCTCACTCTTTGTGTTCATATACCATATCATCTGTGGTTAGCATCCACCTCTGCACACCATCTGCGTAAAACTCAAGCGATGTCTTGAACTCTCGTTTTTTTAACGCATGCAGGGTGCCCTTTTACGTTTTTGTGTTTAAGAATAGAAAAAACATAACAAAAAAAACAACAACGAATAAACGAATGGATAAAAGACGAATAAAAATTAGGTTTTGTCTCGAAAATACTATTCGTTTCACTATTTGTTTTATTAGCATCTCATAAGAAGTGACATTGTGTCACTGTGTGAAAGTTTATCTGAATGAAAATCCATAGGAATGAAGCTTTATAGGGAATTTTTGAGAAAATTGTTTAGAAAAAGGTATATAATAGAAATCCACAAAACCAGATATATCAGACTGATGAGAAGGGATGAATGATATTAAGGATTTGATCCAAGAAATATTTATCTTAGATAAAGCTTCATTGTGCATACAAATTATGCATACAAAGTAGGTACAAAGACACTACTTCTGAATAAACATTGATAGGGACCCTCCACAAAATATGCTTCTCACAATCTGCCTATACTTATATAAGAAGAATTTCTTACAACGCTCAACAAATTTTGCACTATTTCGATCTAAGAAAAAGCGTCTTTGTGCTTTTTAGATGAAAATGTATACCGTTGGATCTAGAAGCTTGAAAGTTGTAGACAAGTGCCTGTGAAGAAATGTAAAACCATTAAAATTTCAAAGAGATTTTAATAGTTTTCCATTTTTCGCAGGTGTTTGCCTACTCTTGAATCCGGTCCTGATCCCATAGATATATACAAATGCTATAAAAGGCTGTTATGTTAAGAAATGTCTTCTACAACATAGCCTGCGCCACCGGGAGGGGTGGGGGGACATTCCCTCATCAATAATTTGATTGGGTTTTTTTTATGTACAAGTATGCACAAAGACATTTCTTCGTTATGGAAATTGATATCATATCCCATATACTACTGTTTAAAAAAAGGTCGTTATATATGTAAGATTTGTTAAAAAATATTTCACAAACTAAAAAAAGAAGAAGTGAAGAACATCTTTTTCGATTTATTATTTATAAGTTTCGAACAATTCTTGCAACAACCCACATAAAAAAATTCAAGTAGATAAGCAGCTGTGAATCTGTCAATATTTTAAAATTAGTGTTAAAATGAAATATTAACTACTATTGTCCCTTTTATTATTAAGCATAACAGTTCATAAAAATTGAAAATTAAAAATACAGGGTCTAGAATAGGTGGGCATCATCGTCAGATAAGTTTCATAAGGGTAATATTTATGTAAAATAGCTCTAAGAATATTTATAAAATAAAAAGTATATACAAAATACGTATTTTGGGCCTATTATGCATACAGAAGGAGTGTTTCTGTGCATACTTTAGTATGCAGAAAGACACTTCTTCTGTGATGAAAATGGTTCTATTACGATACGAATTTTGTGGACGATCCCTAAGTTTTGTGCAATTGACAATACATTGACGACCAATATTTATAGTCCACAACTGAAAGTAACTGTTGGCGACAGACTATTATAAATTGCAGTAACTAACCGATATTTGCTTTTTTCGTTTAGCGACTGATATTTGTAGACACCAACTGAAAAATGCAGTCATCGTCTTTAAACATCAGGCTTCTACTGATAAACGCAGTGGACTATTGAATATTTGCAGTTAGGGTCGTATCCAGCCGTGATTTGCTACCGGTAGACCAGAATAACAACCAATTTTTTTGGCTTATAAATTAAGATCTGTTACTGCAATTTATAATGCACAATAACACTTCATCTGAGGTGAAAATTAATAGGAATAAAGCGAATTGTGAAGCAAATTTAAGCGAATTTTTGAGACGAACCCTAAAACACAAACAAACAAATTAACGACCATGTCTTGACTATGTTGCTCTTTGACAGTTTTGAAGATTGCAAAAAAACTGAGTGTAATAATGGTCTTTATAAAGCCCCAGGTTCGAATTAGAAAGAAAAAGTCGATTCGCTGAATGATTCAAAATTGTATTTATACTAAAATCAAATTCGGGTTCTAATTAAATACATTTGCCAATACATTTCAGGGTTCGAATTATTAATTATAAAAAAAAGAGTCCATTCTCTAAATTTTGTCAGCTATGAAAGGAATTTTATCTCAAGCTGGGGGTCTGTAAGCCTCCCCAGTGGGGAAAATGTTTTCATATAGGTCAATCAAGGAGGTAGATTATTGAAGAGAGCAGAGCAGAAATCATGTATGATTATTAAAATATGTATACTCAAGATTTGTAATGTTAGTGTTGCCATTGGGGTAGAAATTTTTTGTGGGTACCAATTTTTGTGAGTTTCGCGAAAATTTCTACTCTCGGTGCTTAAAACAAGGGTACAATAATAATTGGGGTGGTGGAGATTTTCCTCCCGATCTAATAAACAGGGGGTTCCTATCCTATAAACAGGGGGGAGTGAAACAATAAATTTCAAACTCCAGGAAAACAACATTACGAGTGAGAATTAGTGAGAATATTCTCACTAATATATAAGGTCTGTGTTACATGAAAGTTTGTCATTTTCATTCATATTTCATACTGCAACAGTTTTCATCAGGCAAAATAAGTTTATATTCATAAACCTTGGGGGTCTTAATAAGCTTTGGGTGTTGGGAAATTTTTCCAAAAAAGAATAAACGTAAAAGAATAAGCGTAAAGAATAAACCCACCTCTTATATTAAGCACCTGAGAGTAGTTATGCAGCCTCTGGTGGAAACAACCCTCTAACTGTATATCAGTGCTTAAAATAACTATTTATGGGACAACAGTCAAAACCTGAGGTTAAATGCCTGAAAAATGTCGTCCATGGTTGGGAGACAAAGATAATTTCGAAATTTAGAACCTCTATAACTACCTCTAAATAGATTTCTGAGGTTTTTTTGTGTCAAATACAATATAAACTTTTCTTACTTGCCATACTGCATTGATATTTTCAGGTGCTTTTGATTTAAAGTAGATATTTTGCAGTAAATCTAGTGCTTGTTCTATCAATTTAAATCTGTATGTAATCCATACATATGGTGAGTTTTTCAAGTAATAATAATGTTTATTTGTAGCCATATAAAATGATTATAATGAAAGTTTACTTTCATTATAATCCAAAAATTTATTTTTAAACTAAAAAAATCAAGCTATCAATCAAGCGGATCCAGCCCTAGTCAGAGCATCACGAAGGAGAACTACCTTAAAGGACCTAATTTTCGGCTGGTCAGTTTTTAGGCGGACAAAATTTTGTACTTTGTACCTCTGTGACAGGATGTTTAATGATTTTTTTTTTTTTTTTTAATATATAAGTACACTTATTCCTGCCTCAAAACTGCGTATAAATGCATAAATTTAAAAAAGGAAAAAAAATTACAATTGAAAATTTTCCTCAGATATCGCTGCACAACTTCGGCAGTCTATTATTTTCGGCGAAACTTTCTAAAATTTCGGCAGTTAGGTCCGCCGAAAGTTATATCCTTTAAGGTAGAAGTTTTTCCATTTTACTGCTATGGCTAGGTATAGCATGTTCTGAATCTGCCTCTGCTATCACATTTTCGAATATTCGAATTAAATGCATGTTTAGGAAAACAAGGAATGTATTAGTGGCAAACACTTGGGTGCATTTATAAACACAAATTAAATAAATAAACTATTGATTAATAATGTCTAATTCACTTATAGACCTATTCAATTTAGAAATGTTGCAAACAAACATATGGAAATAGTGAATGTAATGTTCAATCAGACATACCTCTATATTAATCGATTCTTTAGTATTTTTTTAATAAATATAGATGAACCTTTACATATCGGCAGTCAGTGACCATTGACCGGCCCTTATTTTAAGCACTGCTGTATGTCTTTGTTATTGTTATTACTGACATTATTAGCAGTTTTAGCCATCAAGAACATCTGTTTATATATAAGTTATAAAACTACCTTAATTCCCTTAAATTTCGTGCACCTTTAATTTTCGCTTATTAGAAAAATTGCTGTCAAAGGGACCTAATTTTTCTTCAAAGGAGCATAAAGAGATAAATTTCTGTCAAACTTCTTCAATATCCGTTAAAATATAACTTAATACACCAGGAAATTTTTGCATTCCCTCCTCTTTTGGTGTTTTAATTCCCATCCTGCGCTAAAGTTTCCTTGCTTTCTGTGCCTATATGCCTTCTTCTGACTGGAAAAAACATCTTGATTCAACATAACAAATGAAAAATTTAATAAGCGCCTGTATCTTTTTAGTGCCCGCATTTAATAAGGGCCAGGGGTAAAAATTCAAAAATTTAATTGTCACCCAGGGCGCTAAATAGAGCATTTACGGTAATTGAAAACCTTGGAAAAGAAATTAAGCTTGATCTGTATGGTGATGCCATTTTCTACGTAGATTTTGTATTTTACTCAAATTAAGAACATGTTGATTATACTTAATACTACAGTGTCTTTGATGATAAGATTTATAATGTGCCAATTCGTAAAATTCGCACAAAAATTAAAGGTCACATGAAGATCGTATTAACATGGGTGCCGAAAAAAAAGGCGTGCAAAATTAAGGCAATTTTTCTGGTATTTGTCATTTCACATTTGAAATTACAAAATTACAACTACTTTAATAAAGGAAGAAACTAAGTCCAGATTTTCAGTGATTTTTCATAAGTAATCCTGGGAAAGTCCTGGAATTTTTATAAATGTTTTCAAACCTGCACACATGAACAAAAAATCTGTTTTCATTACCCCAAATCATTTTTCTGCTTATTTTGCGATATTTTTTGTATTAAAAGTTAAATTATGACGTCATCGCAAAGTTTCAAGTGAATTGTGGAAAGTTCTGGAATCGTTTCAATTATGTACAATAATTGTCAGGCCTTAAAAAGGTACCATTTGTTTTAAATAGCATAACTTAGTTGATTTGTTGAGTTTTAATTTTTCTCAAGTTGGCTGTCACCAACACACTATGTTACAAAATTCGATCAGAAAAAGTGAAAAAGTGTGTTGTTTTTTTCTCAGAAAAAAGCTGAAAAGCATTTTTGAAGTTACGCCAACAGAAATCATCTCAGAGATATCATTTATTTCCAATTCGATTGTTTCCTAAAATGTTACATTATTCATGAAAAACAACATCCGCAGAAATTAATTGAATTGCTGTCATTGAGTCTAGAAGATTGTGTACATGCGGTTGCAAAAGGGGTGAAACCAGATCCTGTTAGGAGAGAAGCACTACAACAGATTAAAATGGAATTGAAAAGCTTGATAAGAGGAAGGAAAACGAAACTCCAATAAAAGTAATATACTAAAATTTCTGGTAACATATATTCAGGCCTCAAAATTTCACGGTAACGATCATTCTGGTTCCGTATGGGTTCTGTGAGGCTGTCACTAACGGAACCCATTTATGGCTTCCGTAAATTCCTGTTAAAAACCTTCTGCACTATGCATCTTGCTTCTCTGCAGTATCATATTTTTCACCTGGTCAATCACAAATCAACCACAGATTTTGACAAAGAAATGTAGTCTAAAGGGATAGCTTGAGTATGGTCAAACTAACTAATAAAATACCACTTAACAGTAACAAACAATATGTTGCGGGAAGTTCAGTTTTTGCTATTTAATTTAAAGATCAAATTAATTTGCATGAATGATTTAATTAATTTGCCTCTATTTTTAAAAATAGCAATAGGAATTATAAATAGAACAATAAAGGCACACGTTAATGTTTTGATTACAATATGTGATTTTTCAACGTGTATATAATTGGATTTCATTGACGTCATTCTTGATTCTACCAACAGTTTTCAAAGGAAACTTGCAATGGAGGGAATAGAAAGTAGTCAATACACAAATACCTCCTTGCAAGTCGTATTTTACTAACAACAGTCCAGGAGGTTAGAGTGCAGGAGTCCCAAGGCAAATTGTCCGTTTTTGATTTGTGACATTGAGAAGAAAATTTCGTTGCCTCATAAAGACATATTAAATTGCCTTGGGAACGCAGTAATATAACGGAACCCGCGACAGAAGCTACCCGTACCGTAACGGAAACTAACAGAACCCATTTGAACAGAACCCACGGGTTCTGCGAGCTTATTATTTAATGAAACCCAAAATAAGGTTAAGTCCAAGCTCAAAATTTCGAGGCCTGCTATTCGACATAAGATGAATGATATGGTAGCACGGACTGGTAACCATAGTTTTAGATGCAGATGAGTATACTGATGAATGTGAATTTTGTGGGTGTATGATGGGTTTGAGGAGAAGTCCATTTAGTTAATGAATGGCATATGGAATGTGTTGTTCTTGAAAGGAAAGCAAAGGGCTTGTTTAAGTCGATATTGACTTTGAAAAACAAACTCCCCAGAAAAAGAAAAAGTTTTTAACATATAATATTTGAATGAATTTAAAACACTTTCTTTTCAATATATTTAATTAAAGGGGAATTGAGGGGATTCCAGAGGCGGATTCTGCCCCCCCCCCCCGCGGTTTTTTTGACATAACTTCTGTTCTATTGGTCCAATCTCCCTAAACTTTTATGACATTTCCCAAAATTTATCTGGCCACATCTTCCACAAAAAAAAAATCCAAAAATAGTTTGGTGTTTCCATGGCAGCCGGAGTCCGGGGGTCGGGTGTATATTTAAATTTTAATGAAAACCGTTATCTTAGATTTTACATTATTTTACAGCTAATCAATCAATGATGAACGTTCCTGAACAACATTAATTAATTAGTTAACCAAATAATTAATTAATTATGCATTATTATGCCTATTGTGACCATAATTAGGTATTTAGGTATGAAATAGGCATTTAGGTATGAAATAGGCATTTAGGCTGTATATCTTTTTATGTAAGCTTATAGTCGTATTATATATCAAAAGAAAG
>JAUCNQ010131008.1:0-17678 GCA_032352715.1 Bougainvillia muscus | reverse complement strand
GAGACCCAGCGACATACATAATATAATTAAAATTAATGACTTTGAGTACTCCACTTACTGCTGTGACTAAGTAAAAAAAGCATGTTCTAAATCCGCCTCTGCGTTGTAGCTGATACCTGTAAACAAAAATGTAATCAAAGAAAATGCTCAAGATGTTGTAATATGTATACAAGATAGTGATATTTATGAACAAAAATGTAATTATAAAAAAACACGAAGCTAATAAATAATGAAGTACTTTACATTCAGCGACGGATTGAGATCTAGTATTAGCACCAAAGATAATGGCATTTGTTCTCCAATTTAGTATATAAAGCCTTATAAAGTACGGAGGGGATGTAGTTCAGACATCAATTTTGAAATTGTGCAGCCTGCATTGCAGTTAAATCAAATTCAAAACATTTTCTGAGAATTTAATTGAAGCTCAATTTCAACAGAAGAGAATTTTACCAAGTAACAGGCAGTGACAGAATTTGACATAAGCAAAGCAACAAGATGGAAACTAAAACTAATAAACTTTTAATTGCTCCACACATGATCATAAGCCTGTAACCCTATTTAGCATGGGCTATTTCGCCACCCTATTTGACATGAGGGGGGGGGGCAAAAATGCCCCCTCTGCTGTTCTCCTAAAGTACTCGTACAATTGCCATGAAACTTATCACGGATATTGCTTAGCATAAATACATTTAAAAAAGTACCTGTGGTATCAAGGGTCACGTGATTTTTTGATGACGTCACTAAAACCGAAAAATCGTGATTTTTTCAAAATTCAAAAATTTTGAATTTTTTTTGTTAAAATCTGTATCCCTGACAATGTAAGTAAACAAAACACCAAAATAAATGTAATTTATCCTAATAATGGTTAAAAAAATTGGAACTTTCTTTTTTCCCCCCGGTGACGAAAATGTTATAACCCCCCCCTGCAGAGATTTAATTTATCTTGAAATTTGGCAGAAAGTTTTGTAATAGACATAAACTAAAAGTCACAAAATTTCAGCACGTTAGCCTCAAATTATGTGTTCTGTAAATATTTGAAAAATTCCTTCAGAGTGTCCTTGGTGGAGTTCATTTTTAGCATTGTTGCAGGCATAAAGCCTGCAACTACGCTAAAAATGCACTCCACCATGCTCGATTTTTTAGAGATTTGCTGCATATTTACAGAACATATATTTTGAAGAACACCTCTGGAGGGATGCTTTCGACCCTGAAATCTGGAGTACAACTTCAAATATGTTCAGGTTGCAGGATGAAATCATGAACGGATAGCAGTATTTATTTCAGAATCCATAAGAAATTAAATGCATAGTATATGATGTTATAGGTGTGAGCATATAGTAAACAAAAACAAGTTAAAATAAAACGAAAGAATTTCAGTTTACAAAACCATTTTGAACCAATGCAATGTAAAATAAAATGTTACAATGTAATTTTCTTTTACATCGCATTTACTTTCTTTTACATTGTTTTGTTTTTATATTTACTCACACTAGTACATGGCAACATGGCATTACTCTATCAGTATGTTATTTATTAAAGATTGCTGCAGTATGGACACTGCATAAATATATATGTTATCTTTTTAACGATAATATCAAACAACCTGATGAAATCTGGATTGTACTTTTATCCTCCCCCTCCCCTCACACTCCCCAGGCCTGAGGAGCCCTAAAAATCCCAGGTCGAATGGGATTAACACATTTTAAGGTTAATGGCAATATGTTTATCTATCAAGAAACAGTTTAATGCACCATGCCCACTACACGGTGCGACACACTTTAAATATCATGCACCATCTAGTGCGGGATTGTTACAGTATGCGTGACCATTTCATCTCTATGTATTTATGGATTACATGGAACATTTGTTTCTACATGACGTCTACCTAATCGTCAAGGAAATAACGTAAGAAGCCATGACATTGCATGGCTAATTATAGAATTTCTAATACTTACTAGAAACAAGAATGGGGGTGGTTTACTTTTCTACATTAGGGAAAAACTGGTATGACAGAGCTGAAGGAAACATTTTTTCCGCAGGATATCGAAAGGATATGTATTGAATTAAACTTACTATCGCAGAAATACGGTCGAATGATTTTAATAAGAGACTTCAACGTGCCAGAGACTGATAAAAACATAGAGCAATTCAAATCTGAGCATAGTCTAACAAACTTAATTAAAGACCCTACATACTTCAAATCGAAAAACAATCCTACGTGCATTGACTATATTTGGACCACTCGCAAAGAAAATTTTATGAAAAGTTGTGCAATTGAGACAGTTCTGTCAGACTACCACAAAATTACAGTTCCAATACTAAACAAGATCCCACCAAAGAAATCACCGAAAATCATTAACTACCATAACTATAAATCGTTTGATCCCGGGAAATTTCGATGTGAGTTACATGAAACTATGGGTCTTCTACACGAATCACCATCTCTAAAGTTCACTGATCTTGAAAATGTCTACAAAGAAATCGTTAATTAACATCTACCTGTAAAACAGAAAGCCATTCGTCATAATGAAGGACCATTCACGACCAACAGATTGCGCAAAGATATTATGATGAGATCCAGAAAGAAAAATACATGTAACAAGAATCCGACAACCTTGAACCGGAATGATTTTCGCATACAAATAGATGTGTTAAGTTGCTACGTAATGCAAAACGTGAATATTATACTAATATGAATATTAAAGTTGTAAGTGATAATAGAAAGTTTTGGAAAGCAGTAAAGCCGATATTCAAAGATAAAAACACCAAACATCGACTTACTGCAATTGTAGAGAATGACAAAATTGTCACCGACAGTCCTTAAAATAAAACTAACATCCCGCAAACTGATGATGTTAATCCTGATGATAAAAATAGCATAGAAGCAGTAATCACAAAATTTAAGAATCATCCAAGTATACTACGTATCAATAAAATGCAAACATGTAACGTGATAATGAATATCCACTCAATAAATGAAGAAGATAAAAATGTTGAACAACATAAATCGACTGAATGTTCGAAAGCAAGTCCTTCCAACGATATTCCAGCAAAAATGTTAAAAGATTTCAGACCATATTATACAAACTTATTAACTCAGACTTTTAACAATGTAATCGAGACAGAAATTTTCCTCGATTCGTTAATAAATGGTGATATAACACCTTTTCACAAGAAGAACTCGAAGTATAAGAAAGAAGATTATCGACCCATAAGCAAACTCCCAAACCTCTCAAAAGTTTTTGAGAGAATTCTTTTTAATCAAATTGAAAGTGTTATGAGCAACAAATTATCCCCAATATTATCGGGGTTTTGTAAAGGTTGCAGTACGCAACATGCTCTCACTCATATGTTAGAGCAGTGGCACAGAAATCAGAATAAAGGCCGAATTGTAGGTGCAGTTTTGATGGATTTTGCGAAAGCATTTGACTGCATCAATCTTGATCTCTTGCTTGCCAAGTTACATGCTTACGGCTTTTCTATATCGGCTTTAAAACTTCTATCAAGCTATCTTATAGGCAGACTTCAAAGGGTGGAAATTGACAACATTTTCAGTTCAGGGAAAAAGGTTACAGTTGGAGTGCCTCAGAGGTCAATCCTGGGGCCACTACTCTTTAACATTTTTCTGAAGGATTTATTCTTTGATGTTGTCACATCTCATGTTGGTATTTGCAATTATGCAGACGACAACACAGTTTTCAGTGATAGCACATCGATGTCTAGCTTGTGTGAAACTTTGGAAACAGCCACGAAAGCCACATCAGTCTGGTTCTCTGAAAATGGTCTACAACTTAACGCAGACATATGTCAGCTGGTAATTCTTGGGAAGCGAGACTGCAATATTACATTTATTTCTATCTTGGTAAACGGTAAAATCTTGCAAGAATCTGAGACAGTTACTCTTCTGGGTATTTCAATTGACAATAAGCTTTCTTATAATGATCACATCTGGAGATTATATAAAAGAGCTAATGCCAAGTTGAAGCCTTGAAGCGCGTAACACGCTTAAGCGCTAATGTCTCAGGATAATTAAGAGTGAAACCAGCTATTTTCTCTTCGTGTGGTCATTTAGTTCTCGCACGTCCCATATTTATGTTAGAACGTCTACAGAACAGGATGTCCTTATTAGTTTTTGATAATCCTTGCCGGATAATTCCTGTAAATGTCATCTTTGTGAACAGTACATACCAAACGTAGGCTTCATTTCCTAATTTCTGGATATGTTATTAATTTTTATATTTTATATATATTTATACATTTTATTTTATTTTTATTTTATTTTTTCAAGGACAAATCTTACACAGTCGATTTTAATTAGCCTCCATTGGATATCCTCTCCCTACTTATCGAAACTCTTTCGAGTTCCATTAACACCTACGAGTTTCAGTGGAAGGGACAGAAACTTAAAATAAAATCAACAAATTTTATTGTACTTACGTTGTATGTTTTTATCCACTCAAAATAAAATTTTCTATTACTATCTATTACCATCAAAGATGATTCTGCCGACTAAACATTCACAAACAGCTTGAACAGGTATGACAAAGACATTTACTGGAAATTAATTTCACCCTATAAAGACTTTGCTAACTTATGAAGCCTTGGGTTGGACGTGGTTACACAACAGCCTCCCCAATATAACTTCTATTCTGTAGATTCTTATAATATAAAACTTTTCCCAGGTTCTCCCTTTGCTGCACTTGATTTTCTGAAAGTCAACTAGCTGTTCTTTCATTAATAAGTATCAAGCTTTTCAAGGCAGTAAAAAAAGTTCAAATGGATAATATAATAAACGGATTATCTTAATTTGCAAACTCAGAAAACTTCACCAACAGGGCAATGAGCCATTTCTGCCATTTTTGGTTTTTAAGATCTGTTATATTATTATTTTATCCAGTTGATGCAAATTATGGTTTTAGATCTTGCCCTAGTGAGAAAATTACGATGGAGTACTGTAAGTGTTAATTTGTAATACATCCATGTATCACAATGTGTCTTCAGAGACCATCACCCTTGGCAGATCCAGCCCTAGTCAGAACAGCACGATGAAGAACTAAACGTTTTAATTCTTAATAGTTTTTGTATGATAATGGGTCTATCATACAAAAGCAATTCAAAATTAATGAGTTTGAGCATGCTTTCAATCTCAATCTCCATTCTATTGCTTTGACTAGGTAAAAACATGTTCTGAGTACGCCTATCATCACCAAAATTTAAGCAAGTAAGAAAAATAGTATCAATTTTCATGTCGAAAACTAATGATAAAGAAAGATACCCTGTTCTGCCGGTGTGAGATTGTTCTTTTAGGTTATCTTTCAGAGTATCTGAAAGTTTTAGGTATTTCCCATTTTTACAATTCAATCCAATATGATACGTGCTTTTCGGAAACTCTTAGACACGGGATGAGAGATTTTTTTGTCCACCGCCGACCTCTTTCTACTTAAATCTAGATGGAAACATGCCGCCGTCATACACTTTGGAACCAGCCAGTTAAGAATGCACGACCGAGTATAGAAATATTTATACACTAAAGTTGTTCTCAATGTGATTTTAGTATTTTTTATCGTAACGAATATAATTTAATTGGAAATTTAGAATAGAATTAAGTTTATTAGCCGCTATGACTCGTTAAAACTCATAGAACTTTCTCTACAGTTGAAGGTAGGTGGATATGACGTCATATGTTTTTTTACATCTGATGACGTCATGCGATATGATTTTTTTATTATTGACGATGTTTCGCTGTGTAATACGTCCATCATTATCAGGTCTGAAAGTTTTTGGCAAAAATATAACAATATAGATAACTAGAACATATATTTTAAAATGATAAGCTTTATTTTATTAAAGAATGAGTTATGATATATCAAAGTATTTTTACCTATCTAATAGAGCCAAGTCAGGTCAGTACTGATTAATAACCAGACGTAGTTCTATCAAGAAATAGAAGGAGGCAGCTCAAAACGCATGACGCAATCCAATGTTAGACACATATTGGAGTTAGGCATTGACAAATGACATACTTATATAAAGACATTAGTACTTTATCAATACGTACAAATTGCAGATAGTGGTTAAAGGGATGGTCTGCCCGAGCTGACTAGGATGTCGTAAATTAATGACATATTTGTGGGTTCAATCTCCGCTACTGCTCATAGTTCTAATTGGAAAATTAAATAGAATCATAGCCTGAAACAGTTCCAACGTTGATAGCAATATTTCAACACTGAAGTGGCTATCCTGTATTAAAAAATAATAATCATAAATCATAAAAAATCCAATTTTCAGCCGCCTGATAGTAAAATGAAATGAAAAGTACCTCCCCCTCCCCTCCACGCCCTTTGACCTTTATATGATTAAGAAGGTTAATGTGGTTAATTCTACACGAGGTTTCCATCAACAAAAATACCATACATTTTTGTAACCTTTGATACGATAATGGTCGCATTATGTGTTTTTAGTTTTGGTAAAGTTTAGTGAGGTTTTCCCTACGTTTATAGCAATACTGTTTGCTCTAAACCAATCCTTGTTGATAACGGTATCAAAAAGATGTTCTTATGTGAGTAAAATAAGTTAGTATCGTTTGTAAACATTATTGCTTTAAATAAATCAAATATTGGTACCTAGCAAGAGTTTCTAAGGTTATTTGCTTTTATTCCAATTGCATGAGATACGCATTGCTGACGGTCTTCCAGGTAGCTTTTAAACCCACCAGGTATTTACCTATTCTAATTATAATCGTTTTTTTGTTTTGTTTTTTGTTTTAAGTAGTCGCTCACTCACAAGGTGAAGCTTGCTCACAAGGTAACGAGGTACGGAAGAATTTAGACGGATGGAAGATAGTGATGGATATCACATTTAAAAAGTTGGAATTTATATTCAGAAGAAAAGCAAGAGTGTGGAAGAGAACTCCATAGATGTGAGGTGCGAGGAAAGAAGCTGTCACTGTACAGTTTCTTCAGGAAATTAGGTGTTTGCACAGGAAACTGATGAGACCTGCATGACAGATGAGTAGAGCAGTGGAAGGTTTTCGATGGAGGAGTTAGTGTAGTTAGTTCAGTCGAGCATTGGCCATGGCAGTACTTATAGAAAAGAGACCAAGAGGCAACATTTCGTCGATGTGCAAACGAATCTAGTTTTGAGGAGAAACTTGTCCTATGGCGTTACAAATACGATGTTGTATACGATTCAACAGATTAAGACAGTCATATGAAGCGGCAGCCCAGATGTGGCAACAATACTCTATGCATCGACGAATATTAATTTAAAAAAAATGCAAAATATTCTCAGGAGTGAGATAGCTCCCTTAACGTAAAAGAGAACCACTTTCATTGCAGATGATTTGGCTAGTGATTCAATGTAAGTCCACCAAGAAAAGTCATTAAAGATAGTTATACCGAGGAGACGGAAAGAATCAGTCTCAGACAAATTTGAACCATCCATCGAGATGTAAGGTAGGATGGGTTCTCTGAAGTTCATTATCGAAAGAAGTTTAGTCTCCAAAGAGTTGAATGTCACAGCCGCTTCTCACCCTATTTAGAAGCAGAACGAACATCATATTCTAGGTCAGCTGTCATCTCAACTTTGTCCAACAGTTCTGCAGATTTACCCTGACAATAGTACAGTGTTGAGTCATCCGTATATAGCAAGCACAGCAAATGCTTGCGATAGCAAGCATACAAAGGATGTGATCAGGAAGATCATTGATGAAGAGAAGGAAAAGGGTAGGGCAAAAAACAAACCCTTGGAGAACTCCAGCGTTTATTTAACATTTTCAAACTCTTTTTCAATACTAATTTCTTCAACGAGCTGCAATTCTGCATGCTCCCTAAATGGTTTATTCGAAATCCAAATTGTTTTTCATTAAAACTTCACGTGCTGCTGGATCTTGGGTATATTCAATTTATGTGAACCATGTCCTATGATCTCCGAGTTACACTAACAAAATGACTTCTTATACCATCTCTGCACTAAATTTCAATAATTTATAATCGTTTAACTCTATAAAGTCTTGGTGAAATAAACCTCGCTACCGGAAAGTTTTATTAACTTTTGAAGTCTTTTTTAACATTTCAAACTTAATGACTTTAAATATAAATCTATTTTACATGTTTTGGTAAAGTTTCAGGGTCATATCATTCACATAACAGAAGCTATAAATCATTAGTCAAGATCACATATCAAAATTATGGTTAATTATAACCAAATCCTTACAAAATTTGAGAAAGTATAATTTCAGTTCCCAATGACTTTAGGCAATGCAACATTGCATGTGAATTACCTGTCCCAAGTTCTTTCATATTGGGCTGATAAAACCACGGGCTAATTTCATGACGTCATATACAGCAACTACGTCATTTTCAGGCACCACTGCCTTGAAAAGTCGTATACGACAAAACGCAGACGTCAGCAACATCTGATGACGTCATTATAAAAAATCGTATTGTTTTAGAATTTACTTCATGGCTGCTAGAACCATACAAAGTTTCAAGTTCTAAAACTAAGCCAATCATGAGTTAGATAAGGGGAAGGGGGCGGATCGAGCATTGCTCAGGTGTCGTATATCGTTTTATGTGTGGTTGCCGCAATGCAACCTACATCGGTCTAACCATGCATAACTTGAAGGTTTGAGGTTCTGAACATCTTAGCATTTCTGCTCTGCCTGGTAAAACTTGTATATCTAAGCCCACGGATATTAACAAACGTATTTCATTTTGCCCATTTATTGTTTCATTTAAAGACTTTTAAATTCTCTCATCGGTTGGAAACAGGTTTACACTCAAATTAAAGGAAAGTTTACACATACACAGAGAAAATTCCGAACTCAACAAACATTTAAAGTCCATACTGTTGTATTTAGTTGATTGACCATTGAAATTGCGTTATAAGTACAATTCTTTCGTCAGAGGCGTAGGATCGTGCAAACAATGTAATTACTAATCTCTGGAGTATTATCTCACAATTTATTTAAAACACGATATACGTGTACCAGCATTTAAGGGTTGCGAATGGTAAGCCAGAGACTGTGTTTGCAATCAAAAATTTAATTAGGAAATCAGACTTCAATCTTGTACCCAAGGTTTTTTCATGTATTTTTGTTTTTTCATTTATTTGTTCATATCACATGGAACTTCTCACAGATGTTTTTGAAACACTTAAGAGTACATAAATATAAAATTGATGACGTCTGCATTGTCTATTTTGCTGACGTCAGCATTCCGTATTGTATGCTTTGCATTTTTCATGATTTTCGCAAAAGTCGGTTTTCCACCTGTAACTTTTGAACGCATGCGAATTTTTTCAATCTGATTAGATTTTCTGAAAGGTATCTAGCAGGGCTTTCATGAATAAGCTTTCAGAATTGGTTTATTTTCACTCCTTCAGGTAGTAAAATTCGCCTAAATAAATAAAATGTTCCAATTTTTTCCTACCCACGGACAAAAACGGGTCTTGTCGACCCCCTGGAAAAAAAAATTCAATTTCTTTTAGCTACTATCCGATAGGGAATAGAAAAATATTTAAAGTGCTAAAATTTCAGCTAATTTGAGAAAGGCAATCAAAAGATATTAAAAAAAATCTTGGGAGGGGGGAGGGGGAGGGAGGGCATATTTGCCCCCCTTCAGGAATAGGGTTAAAGGAAAACATTTCGATGAGAGAGCATTCGCCTTACCTTAATTGAAATATATCCGCAAATCCTAAACGCCCTAGGAATGATTTTCTCAGAGCATACAAGATGTTAGGACAAAACGTCGAAAAAAAACAAGAATTTTCTATAATACGTCTTTTTAATTTCTTTCCGTGTAGAATATATTATACATAAAAACTATGTTGCCCTTTAATTGTTATATTATATAATCTACACATTTCGATATCTACTGTAAGGAATTAATGGAATCCAAAAAAACATATTTGTAGGAGAACATTTGTGTAGATTTCATACGTAAAAACACTCCTTCCACTATTATTTAGATATAATTTGGAGAAAACATATTTAAATAAATTGATGTTGTTTCCTTTAGGGAATTACTAATCGTTTTGTTTTCGATATATGTTTTATTTGGTATAATCTATTTCTACGTTTTTAAAAAGAATCTCCTCCTATATGACCCCACCCTGAATTATAATTAGTAAGGTCACGAACGCAGGTTGATACTATTAGTTCTTTGAAGTAAAGAATTTTTAAAGAATTGTTTTTAAAATATAATTAAAGAATAGCTTAACAAACGCAAAAAATAAGAAATGTGTAACATCAGCTCTTTAAACAATATTTTGAATTTAAAGCTCAACCTAAGGTCAATAGTTATTTGTTTTCATTTTTTTCTTCAATAAGCTGTTTGCATAGGAGGAGTGTATTGTATCTTATTTAGAATGGTCCGGACACTAACAATAAGAACGTTTCTACAAAACAAGTATCCGGATAAACCGGAAGTTTCTCCCAAATACTACTACTCCCAAGTACTACTATTCTGAATATAAAAGCAATGATGACCGTCTTGTCTAAATCAGAATGTTGTGAAATTCAAAATAATACTTACAAACACTGCATAAAGAGTTTTGGTTGGTTGATAAAATCATTAATGTAACAAATCATTTTGTTATACGATAAAAATAATATTACCTAACTTTAATTCTGAAATGGATACATGCGTATTTTATATATTTGTAATATTCATTCTTGGAAGATGCTTTCAAATGGAGCTTCAACCTTTAAAATCAACCCGTTCCATAAAACATTCACATGCAAAGTTAGCTGTTGACAATATAAAACCAAAAATAATAAATAGTATGGATCCAGTCATCAAGAAAATGGAAGTAAAGAAAATTATTAAATTATATTTGAAATGTAGAAAACGTTGTACAGTACATTTTGAGATTTGTACAAATTCTTATCATAAAAATTACTCAGACATTGTAATATGTAAACAATCTACTAATATTTGTGAACAGCAATGCATTTACAAAAAATCACGAAACTTGTAGATAATGAAGTACTTAACCCTCAGTAGCCGATTGGGATCTACAATCCTGGCTAAAATATTGCGGCAGTAGTGCAGCAGAATTGACGATTCGAATACCACCAGTTAAACTATTGTTGTTTTTTATAACCCAAAACGGTTTTGCAACAGCTTACATGATCATTGAAAACTTAAGACTTTTTAAGACCATTTTCTATGCCATGTAAAACAAAAAGTTAAAATGTTATTTTATTTTACATCGCATTGAAAATGCTTTTTTCAACCAAAAAGACTTTTGATTTAGGTCAACCTGTTCTGATTTTACTACTTGGCGAATTACCCTATCAATATTCGTTAACAATATTATCTAACAACTTGTTTAACACCCTATAAAGACGGGGGCATTTGTGCCCGCGCTGTGTTCAAACTTTCATAACTTCTACAAGGATAGGCCAAATTTTCTAGAATTTTTTGACTTTTTTCAACTTTTATTCTAATTTAAGTTTCTAAAATATCTAAAATCTTTGTTTTAACCCTATCAGACCCGGACTTTACAGGGCTCCTCAGGCCTGGGGGGGGGGGGGGGGTAATGTTATCATAAATTATTTATAAATTTATAACCAACCATGGTATGGAAGTGAAACTTGGCAGACATTATGACCCATGATTAGAAAATGATTTTTGATTGGTTATTTTTTTATGACGTCATTATTTTTGCTGACGACAGCAAAATTAAATTTTCTCGATTATTTTGGTGAATTTTCTTTACATTTTAAATAAAAGTCACAAAATTTCAAGTCATATAGATAAGCCGTTCGAAAGTTATGGCAAAAACACTCGAGGGGGGATAAATTTATTTATTATTTTATTATTAAAAGATGCTGTCTTATGAGAGAATCTTATATTATCTTATATTGTGAAGTATTCTTGTAGCCAATAAAACTACACTGTCACTAATTCATCGTATATACCATTTAAATTGTTTTTCATTTATTGCTTAACACATTTAAAGGCTAAGGGAGATATGTTTATCTATTAACAAACGTTTTAATGCAAAATGCCTACTAAACTGTGACACACATTTTAATTATCCTGCACCAGTTGGTGCAGGATTGTTACAGTACATGTGACCATTTTATCTTATTGCATTAAAGGATTTAAAAGGAACATATATGTATATTTTCGAATTAAAAATATACTTCTGGATTGTAAAAATCTGGATTTAAAATATAATTCCGGATTCAAAAAGTATTTTTGGATTGTAAAAGTATTTCTGGATTTGTAGCATATTTCTGGATTTGAAAGTACAGTATTTACTCGAATGAGCGCCCGATTGAATATTGGACCTCTACAGGGACGCTCAATACAAGGGCGCTCAGAAACAGATTTAAAGTGAGCGTCAAAGTGGTTTCACAACAGAACAGAGAATCACTATCAACAGAAAAGAACATCAATGTTTTATAACTTTTAAAAAGTGATTAAACATCAATGTCTATAGTACGTCCTCTCTAGTATTTACCAATATTAGTCTTACAGTACAAGTTCAGTTACAGTATTACGTAAATTTACAGTAGTTAGTTACAGTATTACGATATTATTTCAAAATAGCGCCCATTTCATGGAGAAGGAGGGGCGTTTATTCGAGGAAAGCGCTCAAAAAAAACAATTGTTCCAAAAGAAAAGCTAATTCGAGACAGTATTATATGTATACAGTATTCGTGGATTTAAAATATCTTATGTGTAAGAGGCCCATAACAATAAATTAAGCAATTACAAATCAATAACTTTGAGAGCGTTTTCATACTGTGACCGGTAAAAACATGTTTTGAATCCGTCTCTGAGTTTGTATTCCAAATGAACATCAAACAAACACAAACTTTGATATAGAGGTTAAGTTGTCAGTAGTTTTATATTCAGGTAAGAGACTTTTTGTATTTTTGTTCAATTTTAAGGTTCTATTCACTCTATTCTATTCTATGGTATTTTGGGAGATTTACGACATTTTGGATGACCGCGAGGCCAATCTGTGCCCTTTTAGGTCCCGTACAGATCCCCCGATGAGGTTACAACATTGCTATACTGCCATTTCCCAATGTAACCATGCCCTCGAAGGTAGAAAACCAAGAATTGCGACTTCATCAAGCTTGGGAACTCTCGGTCGCCTTGTCTCTTCGTCTAAGGATAGAACGTTTCACAATAATTGAAGGATAAGAAGATTTAGTAGGTTTGCATTTGTTTCTTTTAACGTCTGATGTTCTTTTAGAAAGTATGCCACAATATTATAGATATACATCCGCATTTCTTGTTCACGACTGTTTTAAATATACAACACTGCATAAAATATTATTCTTTACAATAAGGGTTCGTGGCAAAGATCCGCTTAAATTCGCTTCACAATTAGCTTTATTTCTATTTATTTTCATCCCAGATGAAGTGTTATTGTGCATACTTTGTATCAAGATTTAAACCTGGCTGAAGTTTTGCCGGCGCACAAAGGAATTGAATCAACTAAGGAAAATTATCGACCCATTAGTATCCTTCCAGTTCTCTGAAAAAGTTTTCGAAAAGCTACTTGCGTACCGAATAAATCAGTTTTTGGAAAGCCACCTGTCAACACCTGTCAAAGCATGGCACTCAACATGCGCTTTTCCGGCTCTTGCAGAACTGGCAAAAATGTCCTGATAATGGTGTTGTTGTCGGAACTATATTAATGGATCTTTCAAAGGCATTTGACTCGCTCCCTCATGACTTGATACTTTCCGAACTCCGTGTCTATGGTTTCGGGTAGGCGAGTTTAGAGCTTATACAGAGTTATCTTTCTGACCAACACCAGCGTACCAAAGTGGTCTCTTTATTCGGTGATTGGTTTAAAACACTCATAGGTCCGCCAAAGGGTTCCATGCTAGGTTCGCTGTTATTTAACATTTTTTTAAATGACTTTTTTCTATTCCTCAACTTCGCTGATGATAACACAATATTTTGTTGTTCTAATAGTATTAAAAATGTTATTTCTTCCCATGAAAAGGATCTGCAAATTTGTTTGAATGGTATCTATTCAATGACCTGGTTGCCAACCCAAACAAATTTAAATGGCTGTTTCTTGGAATCGATAAAAATAGGAAATTTACACTTAATATAGGCTCATATAAAATTTTGTCGTCTGATAGTGTGAAGTTGCTAGGAATTAATATCGACAAGAATTAAAGTTTGACGCTCATGTTAGTAATCTATGTAGAAATGCAAATAGGAAAATAAATTGCTTATATCGGTTACGTAACCTATTACCTGAAAAACAAACGCTAGCCCTAAGTAATGCTTTCATCTCACCGCCTTTATTATGGAATAATTTGGATGTTCCACAGCAAAAAAAAGTGGTAGAAAGATTGAAAGCAGGCATAAGCGTTGCTGAAGGTTATTTTTGGGAAAAACGATATGACTTACTCCCAACTGCTTGAGCAACATAATACAGCTTCTGTTCATACTCTCCATCTGAGAGATCTCCTAACTGAGATTTTTAAGTCACTGAATGATTTGACTCCGGTTTTCATTAAGGAAGTTTTAAGTCATAAACACGTTAAGTATAGCTTGCGTGACAAACATGTGTTGAAACTTCCACTGTGCAATAAAACTTTCGATCAAATAGTGTTTACTTTAGATGTTGTCTTTTGTGGAATTGCCTACCCAATAAATTGAAGGAGAATAAGTCCACATCTGCTTTCAAAGCTAGTTTCAAGACTGTTGAAATTGACTGCACCTGCCAAGTAAATTTTAGTTTTAAATTATTTTATCTCTAGTTGGTTTGTGTTAGCTACTTCTTGTAACTACGATTTTTTGTACCAACATTAAATAAATGAATGTTTGAATGAATGAATGAATGAATGTTTGAATGAATGAATGAATGAATGAATGAATAAATGAATGAATGAATGAGTGAATGAAATAGTTACAGCGAACATAACTTTTCATGAAGTACAATGTGAGAAACAAAATAAGCAAGAAGTAGAAGTACACTTTCCCTAGGCAGGTGTATAACATAATGTGCCTCTTGAATCGATTTGTCGATTTTAATTAGCCTCCAATTTTCTATTCTATTCTATTCTATTCTATTCTATTCTATTCTATTTAGTTTTACACTAATATCACATAATTGTACATAATTGAAATAGGATTATCCTGATGTTCATGGTACCGCAGATTATGTAGATTGTCAGAACAGAAGCCTTTCATCGTATCTATTCACAGTATTGCTGTTGACTCAAAGTCATTATGTCTTAATTGTTTAACGTATGACCCATTATCACTCATTAAGCTGTTGAAAGTTACAACTTTTGTCCATAGTGATACTCTGACTAGTGCTGCCTCCGAGAGTGTGAACGATTTCGCGATGCTTAAAAATATGGTCAATGTTATAGGTGTTGAAAGAGTTTTGTTGCCTTATTTCAACAGCTGATTGGCAAATAAGATTTTGATTATTTGTAGTTATTTAGCATTTCCAGATTTTTTCCAAAATGTAAGATAATGATATATAATCCGAAATTGATTTTCATGCAGCAATTTCTGTTATTTTACTTTCCCTTTGAGATCTTCTTCATAAAAGATTTACGGTGATCTAGAAGCGATTCTGATTTCATTTCTTTTCCAGATTCTTTTTCTGTGAATAATTAAAAGCCATAAAACACTATTAAAAAGTGCAAGATTAATCGAGATAAGAATAATAAAAGAAAGATCTCCTTGATTCGAAATTCTAATTGTTTCCAGAACAGTAAGGCTATGAGAAGGTGCATAGCAGGTGAGTATTAATAACATATATAATATGGCCAGTTTCGTTATGGTTTGCTATTTTCTACTGTTAATGTTAGCAGCAATACGTGCATTCATCCTGTCTGAACGATTTTTAAATAGCGCAATAATGTGGTTGTATAAAAAAACTTCAATACTGACCAGCAAACTTGCTATTATTCATATTACTAGTCCATGTGCCATGTCAAGAGTCCATATTGTGTAGTATTAGATTAAACATAAAGCAACACCCTGAATGGTAGCTAATATTGATAAACTGATAAGAAAAATCTTTTGCTTTTTATCGGTCATAACAGAATTATAATTCACACAGTTTTAACTTGTATGTATCTATCATAACCAATAAGTGCAACAATATAACATGATGTTAGCGGGAACAAATGTCCTGGTATGTGGACAAGAGTTTGAAGAGCACAACCTCCATTAACGATACATTTTGAACAGAAAGAACTGCCATGTGAAGCAAGAGCCCCTCCAAGGTCCGAAAGGGACAAATAAAATGTTAAACGGAATGATCTGTTCTTTAGCATATTTTTTCATTTCCACATCCAAAATATCACGAAGGAGTTAATGCAGATGCTTAAGATCATAGCGATACAATTGAATGTGAAATACACTTTAAGCTCCATAGCAGTCAGATCCAATGCCTTTGAATACATGGTAAAGCACTGTTGATGATTTAAATTGATGTCTCAACGATAAACAATTCTTACATTCGGTTTGCTTATCTTCAGAAACAGAGCTAAATATTCAAGTATTACTAGTAAAAAATTAACGCCTGTGTCTAATTAAATGGACATACATGCTCTAACAACCCTGAACCATTTTACTTCTTCAGGGATGTTAAAGCGTGTGTGACTATTGTGTTACAATCAGGCGTTAAATGGTTAAGCCTTATTTACCCTCTTAACTTATTCAAGCCGCTGAGATAACGAATCATTGTATGATTTCTACCACTTCTGTAGCAGAAATCGAACAATGATTCGTAATCACTTACATCTTCAACACTGGATGAGTTAAGAGTTGAGAGGTTCTACGAGAGCTTCAAACTAGTTGTAGCACAGATATTAAGTATAAAGTTGAAGGGGTGGGGGATATCAGGTAGGAGATTAGGCTAAAACTTATTTTGCAAATTTATGTGGTTAAAAAACATAAAAAGGACGGATATGATTGATAAAACTATGAAATTTTCAAACACCGTTAGATTTATTAACGACCTCAATGCAATGAATGATTGAGGCGAGTTTCATTTTGACTGAAGAAACACCAACGCTTCTATTCTTGGTCACGATATTGCTCTCAATAATATCGTTTTTAATTTTAGGTTGCTGGACAAGTGAGATGCTTTCTCTTTTGATATTGTCAGAATGCTCCACGGAAGTAGCAATATACCTTCTAAGATCTTTTATGGAGCACTAAGTGCAGACTTCTTACGTATTAGGCGTACATCTTCGGATATTGCGAGCTTTCATCAATCTGTGTTATCTCTACTGAGGCACATGTTCAAGCTGGGTGCAAATATAGATAAAGTAATTGCGTTGTTCAAAAAGACAAGTTGTAGACATGCAATTCTTGGTCAGTTTGGATCCACCACCAAGGATTTTACTTCTATCCTGTTTGATTGAACAAGAAGTTGTGAACAATGTAAAGAGAATGAGTGGTGACAGTATTAACACTTTTTTACTATCCAGTAGTAAGGGCGATCCAAATATAAGCGGAATCCAAAAGTAAACGCAATCCGATTGCAAACTCCCCCAGTAGCTACTAATGTGTGAAGTACGCGCCTGCTTACGTTCGGAACTTTACAGTACGCGAGTGGATAGTGGGATTATATTTCTGAATACGAAAGCAGCCATCTATACGTGTTCTTCAAATTATGTGTTCGGTAAATATTTGAAAAATTCCTACAGAAGTGTCCTTGGT
>JAUCNQ010130897.1:0-17689 GCA_032352715.1 Bougainvillia muscus | reverse complement strand
TTTTTAATTTGGGTGCCCATATTAGGTGCGCCCAAAAGCGATATATCGCTGTCCAAAATGCCCTGGATCAACCCCTGACTTGGTAGACTTGAACAAGAAAATGGCTCCGATAGAAACGGTAGACAGGGAAGAGGCTGCACCGCAGCAGTAGAATATGGATATCATAAGTAATTCAGGAGATATTTAAATTTTTCTGATGGCTTTTTACACTTTGCCAATGTGAGCTCCATGTAGAGCAAACGTGGAATATCAAGACAAGTGTGCATCACAACCAGAACAAAGTTTGAACATGCGTCCTCTTTTAGAAAACACCACACAAAATCACCACAAAAATGTGGTGTTAGAGTCAGCCGACCAACCCTATTTTCGGTGGCCAACAGACCCTAGTATGACTCTAAAACCACATATTTGTGACGTCGGCCTACTGTACTGTAGCTACAACAAAAGTATTTCTTCTATGGCACATTCTTTAGATTGATAAGTCACATGACCTCTACGTAATGCTCACAAAAGTCATGGTTTTCGCTCCGCACAAGGGGAAAACATTTCAGATATCATGCAGTAGTTCAAGCGGGCCACACACGCCCTTCAAACATTTTGCATCATTCTGCTCGTATAGTCAAATTTTGTACGATGACTTTTACAGTTAAATATGCAACAACTCTTGCATGGTTATCAAAGCTTGCATGTGTTTGCCATACAGCGGTTCCCCTCGCTAAGCCGGCATTTTCCTCTTGTGTGGCAGCTTTTGACGTCACGCCGACCCGAAGAATTCCGAGCGTGGTGTGGTATTTAAGAAATAAGCTCTACCTGAACTTGTACCCAGTGCCTATTTTGCCTACCTGACCTCAGAACAGGATTCTTACTTGGGCCCAGGGGGGATTCCCTCACATTAGGTGTCTGAGGAAAATTTGATGGTTTATGTCTTCTGGATGTCCAAAAGTTAGTCGGTCGGTCAGTCAGTAGAGAAAATTTTTTTTGTGAAATTATTCATAAAAAGTCATTGGACCAGCGTACATCTATTCCACGGCCTTTACCACCTCCACCAAAGAAAATATAAAGGGATTTATGTTTTTCAAGGATGACTTGTAGTTTTTTAATAGTAAAAAGAAAGACCGAAAACTTTTAACCCCAAAAGCCGCCAAGTAAGCCACAGTTTAGTCCGGGACCATGGCCATGACCATGGTCTGTGAAATTCATATATATCGGAAATATTTGTGACCTGTCACAAAACTCTGCAAGACTATCAAAGAAGCCCATGGCACATTTTGAAGAAAGTACATATCGTGACGAGAATGGCACTTATTCTGCGTAATATTTAATAATTCGCTATTGGTTTAATTTAATAATCTTATTGGTCATATTTTTAAATATGCCCAATAAGATTTAGTTATACACCAAAAAGTTGTTTTCGAAAATCATTCCATTTATATCCAGTGTCGGATCCAGACCTCTAGTCATATCAACAAGACGGAGATTAATAAGCTAATTATTTTTGTAACTTAATTTATTCTTACCAGGATCAAACCCTCTTGGTTTGTTATTATATGGAATTCTCGATTATTCAGTAATTTACGGCGACCTGTGCCCACTTGTTAGACCTGCGACCTGCAAAAGTTACACTCCGCATTATAAATTTCCAATAACAAACAAGGGGTAATTTGTTCAAAACGGTTAAGTAGAAGAAGCTGAGATATAACGATTTGAAAGTACAATTTTTTATCCAACATTTACAAAACTGTTTCTCTTGTTAGAATTCCGACCACTGATGACTCCTTAAACTGTGAATTTAAGCTTATTTTAGGCATTTTCAAGCTTATTTCCAGATTTTTCCTGCATAACAAGAAAAAGCAGTTGCAACAGGTTATTTATTTTCTTTTTTAAAAAATTAATTTGTACAAACTGTGCTTGTTTGGTTTCAGTTTTTTCAATGTTTTCTTCTTTTTTTATTCTAGCAAAATCTTTGTTGGAGGAGTCGGGAAAAATACTACTGAAGGTTAGTTTGGAACTGTCTCAAAAATTTGATTCATTCCTGTCAATTTCAATCTCAAATGAAGTGTTATTGCCCATACTTTGTATGGGCAATAACACTTAAAACATCTTAGGTGAAAATGAAGCAATTTGTGAAGCGAATTTGAAAGAGGTGAAGTCTAACAGGATTCGAATTAGAAAAAGATTATTTGCTAATCATTCCAGGGCTGCAAATAGAATTTCAAAGTTGTCGGACATATTGTCCGACACAAACAAAATCCAGTCGGACATTCGAGAATTTCTATCGGACATTTTTCAGGCATTTTTTCTTAAAAAAAAATAAGCAAGTGTGAGCAATATATAGGTGTTTTGATACACCAGTTTGTTGTTGTTACAACATCTTTACCTTGTAACGATGTTGTTGCAACCTCGTTTTTTGGTTGTGTGCCCAATCACTGAAATTAGTAATCATGAAAAAGCTTACCTTATCTTTTTCAGTGATTTTGTGCTACTTAAAACGAAGTCAGGTTGCACATTAAAATGTTCGTTAGAAACGTGAACTAAAACCTCAACAAACTCACCGCACACCTTGAATTGTTCGCTGAAAATGCCAAAAAAATAACATAGGTTCCCACGGAAAGCTTATCTTTCCAATATGAAAGAAAACAGCAGGTCCTTCGCTGTCATTTCGTTCGTAAAGGATGCAAGATATCCTGGAGACGAGTTGTTTTCTTAACGCTGGGTAAGATGGTATAGTTTTGTGCAAAGTAGCACAAGTCCGTGATGATGGTGATGATCGATGGCAAAGTATTTGCGGGAGTTTGAAATGTATAAACTGAATTCAAAAACTTGGGAACTATTTATTTTTCTCTCGGTCATGATGTCCATCTGAAACGAGTTTGTCTCGGACAAACCTTCATTCCTCTCGGACATTGTCCGATGACCGACGCTTATTTGCAGCCCTGTCATTCTGAGCTGAACTTTATTTAAACAAAATGCCAATTTTGGGCTCCTAATTAAATACATTTCCCATTGCATTTGATTCACAAAATGTTCAACTGGACTCACAAATTGTGAAGAACAACCTGTTCAAGGTTCCCACCAGTCCTGGAAAGTCCAGATTTTTAGTGATTTTTCATAAATAATCCTGGAAAAGTCCTGGAATTTTTATAAATGTGTCCTTCAGAGTTTTCAAACCTGTACATATGCACAAAAATCTGTTTTCATCTCCCAAAATCATTATTCTGCTTATTTTGCATTGGGTTTTTTTGGTCAGTCCTAAGTCCTGATAAGTCCTTGAATCCAGTGGGAAGTCCTGGAAAAGTCTTGGAGCTTTTGGGCCGTCCCTGAAAAATGAAAAGTTGTCCTGGAAAGTACTCAAAGGTCCTAGAATTTGAGTTCAATTTTTTGGTAGGAACCCTGCTGCTAATTCGAACCCTGTGTAATCTGAAAAAGGAATTTTTTCTAAAATGACTTTGGAAGGATTTCTGAGACAATAAACAATTTGTTCTGTATGAGACCTTACATCCTGAGTCAACTTTAATCAGAAAATCGAACCCTCTGATATTTCTTAGCAATACAGTGGACTCTCTATAACTCGAACAGCCACGGGGAATCAAAAATCGTTCGAGTTATAGAGAGATTCGAGTAATAGAGAGTATATTTACGCTGGTCCGCTTTCCACCGTGCCAGCGAAATTGTTCGAGTTAGGGAGAGATTCGAGTTATAGAGAGTCCACTGTATTTGTCTTATCTTTTATAGATTCACTTCGTGCATATTTTGGCAAATTTGGTGAAATACTTGACAGTGTGATCATGAGAGATAAACAAACAGGTGAACCCAGGTAATTGTATAAGAAGACAATACCAATAACATTAAGACTGCTGCTTAAATACTAAGAGTAAGGTCTTAACAGGGAAGTTTAGACTGCGGCTTTAAATACTAAGAGTAAGTTATTAGCAGAGTAAATTGAGAAGGGAACATTGATTCAACCTGTCGTATCTGGGAATCAAATGCACTGGTAAATGTATTTAATTGCAAGCCCAAAATTGGCTTTTGGTTTACTGTAAATAAAATTATCATTCGGAATGTTTAGCGATCCACGCTTTCTTTCTAATATTCGAATCCTGCATATTATCAGGAACCATTTTCATCTTTCTTTCACTAATTAGTATGCATAATTTGCATTGTGGAATTAGGAAAAAACAACCATAAATTTCTGATCACAAAACATTATTATTTGTCCCACAATTTTTATTGGGACTGAAAACCGGATAATTCCTATACACAATTTTTCTTCCAGGATTTTTTGCTTACTTATATATTTATTATTTTTCAGGGGATTTGCTTTTGTTACTTTTAAAATGCCAGACTCTGTTCAAGCTGTTATAGAGCAGTGCAATAATGGAGGTCATACTCTTGATGGCAAAATAGTAAGTTATTTTTCAATCTAGTTTTATGCCTTAGGGACTTTTAATCGTAATACAAACCATTTTCATCACAGAAGAAGTATTTTTGTGCATTTTAATAAGTATGCAGTATCACAAAAACACTTCTTCTGCATGAAAATTGTTGTGATACAAATTTTTGTAAATGGTCACTTAAATGCTATTGTCAAAACTGTCTTCAGATATAATGGCTTCATTTCTGTAAATTTTCATCTCAGATGAAGTGTTAATGTTCATACCGAGTATGCCATATAACACTTCTTCTGAGGTGAAAATGAAGCGAATTAAAATGAATATTTGTCACTTAACCAATTTGTGTCGCATGCCCATTTTTGGTATTACAGCATCATTGGAGGCAGAATTCTAAAGTATTAATAATTTTGTTCAGAATTCATCTTAATCCAGTTATGAACAATTAATTTAATTAGTTTATTTGATTCTAGTTAAATCTTCTCCTGTACAATTTATTTCATCTATAATTTTTAGCCATATTAAGAAATTGTCGTAGTAAATCCAAGAGAAGTGATATAGTGCATTTTGTTCAAAGATAAAAATTTATATATTTTTAAATTGAATTTAGCAACAAAAATCTCTAAACAATCGAGCATGGCGGTGTGCATTTTTAGCATAGGCTTTATGCCTGCAACAATGCTAAAAATGAACTCCACCAAAGACACTTCTGTAGAAATTTTGTTTAGGGTTTGTCTTAACGCCTAATGGCCAATTAAATGGACATACATGCTTTAACAACCCTGACACATTTTGGTTCAGGATTTTTAAATGTGACCATTTTATGACACCGGTGTTAGGGTTAAAATCTTGATGTATAATGCTTTAAAGTATCAAAATTTTGAAACAAAACATTATGCAAGATTGTTTATCATATCTATGGGCACCAAGTGTTTGTTTTTCTTTCGAAATTAGGGACCGTCTACAAAATTTCCTAATATATGCTAAGTATGCACAAAAACACTCCTTCTGTATAAGAATTCATACGACTTTGTGGACTGTCCCTAAGTGTTTTGTATGTTTAAATTGTATAGTGTACTTTTGAAGAAAACAATGTTTAAATTGTTTATCACATAATACTGCTTTCAATTACTATGATCTGTTACAAAGTTGCACATATAATATTTGTCTGCTGAGATTTACCCCTGGATCCAAATTCAAGTTGGGAGAGAAAAATCAAAACATTCCTCGATACTTGGTGTAGGGCTAGGGTTTTTATATTTTTTAGTAAAATATATCTTAGATTTTTATTTATTATCTAGGACATAACGTAGGAATATCTATTTTTAAAACCTAGAATTTTCCAACCTAAAATATGATTAGATTTGAATTTTTAAAACAATAGGAACTAAAATGTTTTTTTTCTCCCAATTTGTAGTACTTGCAAGTTCGAAAATACTTTCCAAAAGCAGAGGTGAGCACATCGTTCTAATATTATACTGTTTTTTCACCCAATTCAAGGTTGACCCTAAACCGGCTGTACCACAAGGACCCACTCTACATAACAACGTACATAACAACGTACATAACATACATAACGTTGTACCAAATCCTGTGCAGATTGTGAGTATTTAGTTTTTTTGAATTGTCAAATATGCTAATTTACAATGTTCACTATATATGGCATAGTGCCATAAATTTAAATTCGCTTCACAATTCACTTCATTTTCACCTTAGATGAAGTGTTATTGTGCATACTTTGTATGCACAATAACACTTCATCTGAGATGAAAATTACTAGGAATAAAGCGAATTGTGAATCAAATTTAAGCGAATTTTTGAGACGAACCCTTAGATACCGTCCACAAAACTTGTATTTACTTGTATTCTTTATCACAGAAGAAATGTCTTGTTCATATTAAGTATATGCAGTAATGCACTTCTGAATAAAAATTGATACGAATTTCGATACAACTTTTGTGGACGGTCCCTTACAGAATGCAATCAATATATAGTATTTGTTATCTTGTACTTGTTTGCTATGCTTTGCATTATTATCTTTAGGACTGTCTACAAAATGTTATACACAAAAAATTTCCTTCTGTGATGGAAAAAGTTTGTATATTAATAAGAATTTTGTGGAAACCTATTAATCGTCACAAAACGCTTGAGGATATCTTTGATTGTGTTAAAAGTGACGAAGTACCTACATGTGAGTCATTACGTTCCCAGGCTTAAGTGGATAACTTGTAATCGTATACACTAAATGAAATGAGAATTTGTAGGCCTTGATTGATGTTTTTTTCTATAACTTAGTATGATGCTGAGAAGGCACAAGTCATCCAAGCAAGTGGAGGAAATCCCCAGGTAAGACAGTCATATTTTTTAGTGTAAGGGACCGTCCACAAAAATGATATTACATTCAAAAAAATACTATGTATGCACCAAGTTGTACCAATTGAAAATTGAAAACTTCTTCTGTGGTGAAATATGATCTGCGATAAGAATTTTGTAATTCGAAAATTCCTAGACTTGCAAACTATGCCATTTGAAGTGCTAATCAATCATGCTTGATATGCACAACAAAACAATAGCAATATTTTTCATATAGAGAGAGTGTATGTGAGTATGCACATACTTCTAATTATGAAAAGAAATGCCCCACAATTACAACAAATGTTTGAAGAACTAATCACAGAGTGAATCTATAAAGCCACTAAAAGAAAAAAGAATAGAATTTTTCACGATAGCATGTTTTTAATTTGTCGTTTGTTATTCATGACTGTTGTATTATTTCACAATTTTAGTACAAAGGTCCAATGAGATGTCCAGCTGACTTGAAAATATTTGTTGGTGGTATTGGGATTGGTACAACTGAAGATGATGTCAGAAAATACTTTGAAGCCTATGGAAAGGTGAGTTGGTTTTATTATTTTCTCTCAAAAAAAACTTAGCGAGTTCTATTTAAACATTTCTCTGTTTCAACTGATAAGGGTTTGTCTCATATATTCACTTTAATTCGATTGACAAGTTGCTTCATTTTCAACTCAGAAAAAGTGTCATTGCACATCTGATATGAAAATTGACAGGAATGAGGCGAATTTATAAAGCCAATTTTTGAGACGGTTTCTTATGAATTCTGTTGACGATTATTTGCTGACTGTTTTTTTTTTCATTCAGGTATTGCAAGTTGATATGCCGTACCATCACGTTTACAAATGTCCTAAAGGTATGTTGTATTAATTATCATATTTTCTTCTCAAGAAAGGTGCATTCATAGTAATATATATAACAAGTCACTTCTCATGAGATTTAAAAAGTTGAAAAATGATAAGTTAAATGCATAGAGATAAGTTAAACGCATAGAGATTTCATAAAAGTTCATTCCTTTATGTTTCACATGTGAAACAAATTTCAGAAATCCGGCAGTTTATTTTTTTTTGGGTGTATTTTAGATATTTTTTATCTGGAAAACTAAACATTTTGTTTTTGTTCATTATACTTTTTCGGCTTATGTAAGATGAGGTTGCACAGTTATTATATTATTGTTAATAAAATATTAACACAGGTTAGCCTGCTTAGCTGAGAAATATAAGTTGCTATTCCGCAGATACCTGTATTGAACAAAAGGAAAACTAAGACAAAAGGATAGAAACCCTTAGTTTAGCTTGGCGTCAGGCATTTGTGACCAGAACGGTGCTATGGAAAAACATCATAATTGTGTGAAGTTGTGGTATAGATCGTACATCCGTATTTTAAAAGAGTATTCTAACATATCTAAAATATATTATAGTATTAACTAAGTAGGAAGAGTTTGCTTAAACTTTGTGCAATGCAATGTTTTCATTTCAAGTTCAATGAAAATATTACAACGTATATATTACGAATAGTGTTTTTTTTTCAAATTTAATCTTTTGAATAGCATATAATTTTATAACCTAAACCCTGGCTAGAAATATTGCAAATATTATATTTATTTTTTACTTTTTCGTTATTATTTAAATACTTAATTCACTAACTCACCTAGGCATATATGTTGAAAACTTAAGCATTACTTCAATCAACTTCTTCTCTTGGGAAACTGTATACGTAAATCAATAAAAACTTGAGATAAAAGTACGAGGCAGATAAATTAAGGGTCTAAGCTAGAATGTGAGGGCAGCGTACAATCAGTGTAAAAGGGCAATACCATAGAAGTCCGATAGTAGGTGCCCCACTTACTTTCAGTTTTAGTAGCCTTTTCATGTGCTTACTTGAGTTTTAAGAAAACTGGTTATTTTTAGGACCATTTTACATACAAGGGTCACTTTCATCATAATTCAAGGGACATCGTTAGAATGGCGGACACTTAAAAGTCTGGATTATTGCCTGAATACCCAACGCACACAAATCAATTTTCACAAATAGGCGTCAAAATATTGCACATTAGATAAATTACTATTGCACTAAATGCTTTTATTTTTCATATTTTTGCTTACGGTTTTAAATGAGTTTATCAAAGTTTATACCTAGTATATACTTTTTTCATTATTATGTGTTCAATATGCATTTTTTCTTTTAAAAGGCACAAACTATTTACTAACATTTTCTAATCTTTCAAGTTTGAATTTGATTTTATGACATTACGAATCCTTTCACCTTTTTAGTAACTATTTTTAAAAGCCTTTTTGAGTACTTTCGAAAATGAAATACTGTATAGCACAGTTACACTTCTGGAACTATATACTGCTTGTCGGTTTTCAACTAACTTAACTTAACTTTTATTTGGTTATAACAGTTGATTCCAGGCAGGTCAATATCTTACTATTCAAAATGAAACACATAACTACTTATCATTTGAGTGTTTATCACAAATTTTCTGCAGATGATATATACTTGCATTTATAAAAGTATTTGTTCTTCAACATGAACAGTAATAATTTTTGAATGGTTTGTTTGATCTTGAAACACAATCTATTTGACAAATTTCCAGAAATTTTCCGAAAGATTGTATTACCAGAACCGGGGTAACGGATTATTTTTTCGGACGGAGCTAATAATATTTGCAACAACCGGCTGGCCACTTGTCCTGGAAGTCCTGGAAATGTTTTGAAATTTTATTTTGTTCTGTAAATTGTCCTGGAATTCATCAAAGTGGGCAAAAGTCCTGGAAATCAGGGAATGGTAAATTTTTTGTCCTGGAATTCCTGAAATCACAAATCAGTTAAAATTGATATTTTCTGTTTACATTTCTTATTTCACTTTTTTTAAATGCTTTCAAGCTTTTTTTCAAATGCTTGGTCAAGACCAAGTTCCTTTTTATAAATTTGTCTGTACTTCTTTGAAGTTCAACGTTCCAGAGAGGTAGAAATCGAAAAGTTTCCCATTCACCGCCAACCAGGTGGTGCCGAGGTGGTGCGGAGGTAAATCTCAACATTTGTCCCCTGTCCCCAACTTCAGATTTGTTAAGCCCCGTGTTTTTGTCTCTGTTGGTCTCTATTTGGGCTAATTCAAACCGATGGACATCATGAAATTGTTTTTTTTCTGTGAATAGGTAGAATATCAAGGTCTTATCTAGAATAGGAGGGCAGCGTAATTTCAGTAAGGGTAATATTTATGTGAAAGATCTCTATTAATACCTACGGTACACATCTGCTAATTCGAATGCTACCTAATCAAACTTCCGTTATTTCGAACAAAATGTTTCCTTCCTTGTGCATTCCAAGTAGCAGGTGTGTAATGCAATTTTCTTTTTAAAACTAGGTATTTTTAGAACTGTTTTATATAAACGAGGCACTGTCACCATGATAATTCAATGGTCAGTGTCTCATTGGCGTACGCCTATTTAATAGACCTAAGCGAACTGTGAAGCGAATTTAAGCGAATTTTTGAGACTGTCCCTTAGGAATTAAAGTTTTAACATGTTTTTTTTTTTAGATTATATGTATTCTTTCTTTTCAGTATTTCAATGTATTTAGATTTTAGGTTTCAAATCTTTTTATATTTTATGATAATAATAGGTTTTGCTTTCGTTGGTTTTGACAGTTTGGATACCGTTTGTTTAATCACAAAAGATCGATATCATCAAATCAATGGAAAAACGGTGTGAACAACAGTATTTTATTTGTACTTTAATCTACGTAGAAGTCTTACTGTGCCTATATGTACAATCTACTTCTTTACATGATATTATTAAACATATATTTAAGGGACCGTCCACAAAATTCGTGTCAAAATTCATGTCAATTTTCATGCTGAAGGAGCGTTGTTGTGCTTACTTAGTGAATTTTGTTGACCGTCCCTAACATATGCTGCTACCAAAAAGTTATTTTGTGAAAATAGAATGAGTTGTCTCAAAAATTCATTTCAGATTTTGTATCATTCATACATCCTTATTCAAAAAAAGTATGAGTATGGGTCAACGGGTTAAGGAGAGATGTCTTAGTATATACTTAGTATGCACTATGATGCCTATATAAAGACTTCATTTGTGAGATGAAATTGAAACAATGTATGAAGTGAAATTTTGAGACCAACCCTTCAATAATGTTTAAAACTATATATTGTGTGATTATTTTTACTACGAAGACTTCGGCTTTCTCATTAGTCAGTATATTGTCACTGTCGAACAAATCTTTTTTCTTGTATACAGGGGTGGAAACTATTATTTTGCTAATGAAATTGTTTTTATTTGGTTTATGCAGTATATATATCTTTTTTATGTTTCATTTACTTCAACTCATCATATACGCAGTGCAAGATATTTCAATTCATTTTGTGTTACGATTATTTCAACCCTTCCTGTCCTAGCATTTCTTGCCCTGAACTATTTTATTTGGTTAAAAATTTAAAAAATTTAAACCCCTGTATTTTGCTTGGGATGTAATATTTTGACTGGCTGAGGCTGCGGATTAGAAGGCTTGGATAATCGTTAAGGGACCGTCCAAAAAATTCGTATCGAAATTCGTATCAATTTTCATACAGAAGGAGTGTTTTTGTGCATACTTAGTATGCACAAAACACTCCTTCTGTGATGAAAATGGTTTGTTTTCCTATGATTTTTATTGTGAATATTGTTTATCTACTTTTGAGGCTTGCACTTTAAAATTATAGTAAGAGATTTTAAAAATGTTATATATTTTAACCATACTTTGTTACTAGTACCTAACTTCATGTTTCTTTCACGTCATGGGAAGTATATATGTGTTGTAAACTTCAAAGAGATGGGCTTATAAATCTGGTTCAAACATACTGTTACATACTGAGTTTCTATCTTTGACAACTGTTATGTTAATTAATTATAGATTATTAGGGCCTTGGACGCTCCATATCTACAATAACACGTTGTCAATGGGCAAAATAGCATGGTTTTAAAAAGTTACATTTTCGCCACAGAAGAAATGTCTCTGTGTATACTAAGTATGCTCTAAGACATTTATTTTTGATGAAAATTGTTATGAATTTTGTGGATGGTCCTAACATGTAACAGGAACGGAGGAAATTGGAAAGTGACTGCTGCACATTGAATGTAAATGCACTCTTTCTCACTTAATAAAGAACTATGAATTCTTTGTGTTCTGTAGGTTGAAGTTAAGGGGTCAGATGAACAACAAGCACACTTAAATAGAAAACGCGCTGAGGGTAAACCCATCAATATAATGACAAGTAAGTTGAGTCCATTTCCTACTCTGCATAGACTATAAATTCGCTTCATTCCCATCAATTTTCATTCAGAAGGAGTGTCTCTGTGTATACGTTGGTTGTATGCATAATGACACGTCTTATGAAATGAAAATGAAACGAATTTTTGACTCGAACTCTAATACTACAAATACAGTTCTGGGCCTGTAGTTGTTTGAAGATGTGTTACGTTAAGCGTATTATTCGTATCAATTTTCAAACAGAAGAAGCGTTTTGGGGCATACTTGGTATGCACGAAACACTTCTTCTGTGATGAAAATGGTTCATATTACGATACGAAGTTTGTGGACGATCCTTAGCGCAAGGAATTGAAACCTAGATCAAGTTTATCAGTCACCTTTACAGATAGATAACAATTGACCCCTATATGTAACTTGTGTACAACTGTACTTGGTATAGAACTTTTTGATCATCAACAAATGTGATGTTGTATGTCTAATATCAACATCATCATGATGTGGAATTTAATCTGCTAGTATGATCGAAAAAGAAGCTTGGCTTAATGAGTAGAATGGGCTCTTATTGTGAAGATAGCATGGCCTTTCACCATTATTTTCTCTCTGCTTGCTATCTGAAGACATTATTTTATTAATATCCACCAGGTTTCAAAGAAAGTCGTCTTGAAATCTAGCCTTTAAAAGCAACTGTGAACAGAGTTATTCGTCGTTCAAATGTAAAATAGTATTGCTTTGATTATTTTTTTGCTATGGTTCTATTAAGTTTTCTGTAAAAGATTGTTATCTCCTCATTGATTTCAGTTACACCCACTTAGGGACTTTGACAAATGTGTAACCATGTTCATCACAGAAGAAGTGTCTTTGTACATACTAAGGACTCGTTAACATGGAAAATCGTTGCGGGCGAAATGAACTGTCATGGCTTCTGTGATTCAATCGAAAGTCTTCATGTAAACGAGCTCTAAGTTATGTACATGAAAATTGATACGATTTTTGTGGACGGTCCTTTACCAAACTCATATTATCTTTATTTTATTTTAGCAATGGGTCGTGGTCAAAGACTTGCTGCTCCAGTTCAACCTGGTAGTATTGCTACAGTGTCAGGATATGGGGCATATGCCAATGTACCTTCTGCTGCAGCACCTCAAGTTATCATTCCACAAGTTGCAGCTGGTGGCGTCACACAATATGGTATGTTACTTTTTAGTGTCATCGAGTGGGAATGTATATGCTCACAAATCATCTGCTTGATCGAATTGGGAAACGTGTTGAATTAGAATATTACCACTTTTCCACCGTAAACAAAGAAACTTCTTTGAAACTACCAAACTTAATAATTACATAAGGGACCGTCTCAAAAGCGCTTAGAAATTCGCTTCATTCCTTTCAATTATCATCTTAGATGAAGTGTTATTGTGAGACGGTCCCTAACTAAAGGCAGGATCTCTAGAATAATAGAGGGCAGTTTCCAATCTGCCAAAAAAGGGCGATTGTAATGTAAGGGTTCGTCTCAAAAATTAGCTTAAATGCGCTTCACAATTCGCTTTATTCTTATTAATTTTCATCTCAGATGAATGGTTAACACTTCATCTAAGGTGAAAATGAAGCTAATTAAAGCGAATTTTTGAGACGAACCCTAAAATAGCCCTAAAAATATCTAGTTTTCATTGAAAACTTGGTATTTTTCGGACTATTTTACATGAGAGGGCCATTTAGACCAACATAATGCAAGGGGAAGCGGCAAAAAGGCCTTTAATTAGAGCGTACTCTATTGCATACTTTTTGATGATTCTGCTGAGCGCATTGGCAGATAATTATTGAAATAAAAATTAATCTGCGCATGTGCTCTGCGGAGAATTGTACGCTAAAGCAGTAACTTTACGATACGTGTAGCAACCCAAGTAGAAATGTGTATTACAGCAGTAACTTTTCTCTTTCAGTTCAAATGCCTGCCGCAACAGCTGGTGGAGGTTATGTTTTTGATCCTGCTACAAATACATATTATCAATTACCTGGAACGATTCTTAGTAAGTACATGTTTATGTTAACTACCTAAGGGCCTGTCAACAAAACTCATAAGGAAATTCGTATCAATTTTCATACTGAAGGATTGTTTTTGTGCATACTTAGTATGCACCGAAACACTTCTTCTGTGATGATAATGGTTCGTATTATGACGGTTACTGAGGACGGACGGTCACTGAGTTTTAATTATCTTGAACTGCTTAACTTTCTATTCGCATCTGTTAAAAATATTTGTCCACAAAATTTGTATGAAAATGCGTCTAAAGCACTTTGTGATGAAAATGGTACAGTTTGTGATACAAATTTCTGTCCATTAGAAAATTTACACTTAATGATTATCTGGTCGGCATTTCTAAGGGATCGTCACAAAATTCTAGTTTGTATCAATTTTCTTACAGAAGGAGCGTTTTTGTGCATACTAGTATACACTTGTGTTAAGATGATTCTTATATTTTTAGCTGGTGGTGGTTTAGCTCTAGGGGGTGGTGGTGCGAATGGTGGAGTTGTTACATCCATTTCTGCTGGTTCTGCGCAAGGTGTTCAAGGTCTTTCAAATCCATACGGTGGTGTTGTAGTGGGTACTATCGGAGGTCAACATCTTGGTGGTCAACAAGTTTTAACATCTCCGCAGATACAACGTGGTGGTGTTGTCGCCACTGCTGATATGCTATCTGGAGCGGGTGCTGGAAGCAATATCAGTAAGTTTTATCTATTCTATCAACTGCTGGATATACCTAGGAGAGTTTTAACACAGTGTTTACGAGAGTTTTAACACCTTAGTTGCTTACCTTTATGTGAATTTCAGCTTGGTCGGTTGCTAGAGAGTTGCTTAGTTTTTTACCCAAATCTACGTCTCGATCCTTAGCCACTCGGTTGTTTATAAAAAATGCGTATATAATAGACGCGACTGCTATAATAACCTGTTCTGAGTATGTTTTTGTAATATGTTGGAGAATTTGATTTAAATTAGGTTTAGATTGCACTCTTTCGCAGGTTGAAAATCGGTGTTATCTTGTTAAAATATCGTGTTTTTTCGCCTTAACCCCTTCAGCTTTATAGTAGCGATATCCATACTGTCATTTACCGATCCTGCAGCACGAAATATACGATTGCGGAAACGGGTATGACTATTATACTCGACACATTCACTGAATATTTCCCCTCTACGGTAGACTAACATGTAAAACATTTTAGCTATAGGTGCTTATCAAAACGAAACTTCTACGTTTGGTCCTACAAGACACATCCTTGGAGCTGCTGGTCAACAACAACCTATCGCTGGTACAGCTGACCCACATGTCGTCTATTCAACAGCTACCTCTATCTCAGCTGGAGATGCAGCAATCTCGACACAACGTGGATTCCATCCTTATGGTAGATAGAGTGAACTGTGTTTTGTACAAGCATTTCTTTGTAAAGAAAGATGTTTCACCTCCGATGTGAAGAGTGTAAATTACAACGAGTCGTCGTACCGGTTTTAATTCTAAAAAACAAGGCATTTGTAAATAAACACAACATTCAGTTCAGATATACCGTATCTGCATGACTAGTCGATCAACTTTCATAATTACCCCGTTAATGGTAGCAAACAAATCTGGTAACAAAATATTTGCGCGTGCTTTAACAATGCGATTGTTCAAGTGTGTATGACCATTTCATAGACATAAGGGCTATAACATTGAGTGCATAACATAGGTTTAAGGAGCGAGCGTCCACAAAATTCGTATTGAATATCATAGCGTTTTTATCACGGAAGAAGTGTATTTGTGCATACTTCTTCTGAATAAAAATTGCTATGAAATTCCATACGAATTATGTGGACGGTTTCTTATCCTGAGATGTGTTAAACAAACTCGCGAATAAAGTTCAATTTCGTTGTCGGAAGTCGTACCAGAATTCTTGCCTTGAAGCTTGCATTTTATATTTTATTACAGATGAATATGTGTCTGTGGTGTGTATAAATCACTACAATTTTGTGAAGAAATAATACCGAATGACTGGTTTCGGGTTGAATGAATCGTAAGGTACTGTTCACAAAATTCGTATCTACTTAAAAATCGTATGGTTAGGGTTCGTCTCGAACATTCGCTTTACAAATCGCTTCATTATCACTTCATCTGAGATAAAATTTGAAACTGTCAGAAGAAGTGTCATTGTGCATACTACTGTTTTTATGAATTTACTTACGAATTTTGTGAACGGTCCCTAACCCTTAAACGACGGCTGTTGTTCATCAATTGGTCATTCACACTTAACAATCCTAAAGCTTTTTGCTTCAAAAATGTTAAAGTGTGTGCATTGTAACAGCATTCATGATGGACAAAGCGTGTTCAAAGGTTAATTCATTATTCATCCTGGTTCGATCAACCAGACCCTGGTGTCGTTATAGAGAATCGGTTTCCACAAAATTCTTTTCATTATTATCACATGAAACAAAAGACACTCCATCGATACGAACTTAGGAACCGTCTCAAAAATTCGCTTAACAATTCGTTTCATCCCTAATAATTTTCACCTCAGATGAAGTGTTATTGAAGTGTTACAATAACACTTCATCGAAGGTGAAAATGAAGCGAATTTTTAATACGAATTTACATACGAATGTTGTGGACCCGTATGGTTTGTATTAGAAATTTGTGACAATTTAACACTTGGATGCCTAGTGTCAAATTAGATGGACATACATGCTTAAACTGTCCTGCGGGATTATTTTAGCACTTGTGACCATTTCGTTTACACAAGCTAGCTATTAAAGGGTTAAATAAGAAGCGAACCTGGATTTCTTCCTAAACTGTATAAATTGTGGAGTAACACTTGTTAAAATAGAAAGAACATTGTTGTCTAAAACTTGATTCGAATTTATTCCATATTCTTTGGCCAGTTACTTGTTTATTTTCTGAGGTTATTCGTTTCACTTTGTTTAAAGGATACAAATTATAATTTTCCTTGTAGCACGGTAAATAATCAATAATTAATAATAAACTTTTATTTCGGCTGACGTGCTATTTTGTTTTTACAAGTGATATTTCAGCCGGTCTTGACAATAACAAATGTAAATTTCAACCGAACAGTAATCTTGGTGTTTACCAGCTTAACGAGTTTTAACCCGCACCATTGAACATAAACGGCAAATGGGAGTCTTCTGGTGCCACTAACATACCAAGACATGATAATTTTTGACGGCGAGACGAAAGGGCCCTGACACCGTTCAAGAACATATGGAATTTGATTGGCCAATACAAATGCGCATAAATTATTGTTAAAAGTTGCTGACCGTACAGAATGAGATTTAAAAATGGCGGCGAAGATTCTGCGAAGAGGGGTTTGTTTTGGTTGTGATCAAAAGATATTTTTAGAGGTCTTGTTTTTGGCTTCGTATTTATCGAATTATGGATAATGTTGTTTACTTTGTAGTCTAACATATGGCCAGAAGTGTTTTTTGGGGAAGTTTATTGTCTGAGAGGAGGAAAGTTGCTAGGTAATCTATCATCACCGATGGCGGTGTGATGGCATATGGATTGATATGATATATTTATGGCTGGACTGTGATGCTCTCTAGTTCTGCAAGCAGCACAGTCACAGGGAGGTTAAATGAACTTTTCTTAGGCTGATAATTAAACAAAGAAGAGCTAGCTAAATAATTATTTTTCCCAGAGCAAA
>JAUCNQ010130896.1:14533-27237 GCA_032352715.1 Bougainvillia muscus | reverse complement strand
TGTTTAATCGGGTCCTGGTTCTATTTAAAGCTCCAATTTGAGCTACGGACAGTAGCGGGGATTGAACCCACAAAGATCTCATTGTAATTCGACACCTTAGTCCGCTCGGCCAGACAACCACATCTGCTACTTTCTTCCATTTTCTATTTCTGCTTCTTATTATTTATTTTCTTTTGAAGTTCAAAATAATTTTCAAATAAATTTCCATTGTTGAAAGAAGAAAATCATTGTTTTAAATAATCCAACAAAACTTTTTAACAAAGAAAATTTATTTATTTTCCAACTATTTCATTTACATTTTCAGTGTTAACCTAGAGGATGGAAACACGGATTAGATCTCAGAGGGCAATTACAGAATAATAGACCTTGCAAGTACGGCAATCTCCATTTTGTTTTATAACTGATTATGCAACTAACTAATTAATTAATTCACGAAATTGAAGGTCTTTCCAGTTTGTATGCAAAATCCAGTCTCTCGAAATGCGGCAAAACATAATATATTGCTCTAACGTTATATTGTTTTTGTAGTTTCTTCGTTAAGGGTTCGTCTCGAGAATTTTGCTTTACAAGTTCGTTTCATTCCTATCAATTTTCACTAAGAATTTATACTTATGTACTAAGACACTCTTTCTGAGATGAAAATGAATCGATTTATGAAGCAAATTTTATAGGATGATGGTTAAGAGAACTTATTTTCAGATTCCAACCGGCTGAAGTGCAAACCATTGCACCATTTTTAGAGATTTCATGGCCACAATAGTGATACACTTCAGCAGAAAAAATAAATTTCATTTTATATTTAGATCAATGACAATCTTAAAGAAGAAACCTAAAAAAAAATAGAATTTAAGTTCTTCTCTTATAACATCTTGGGTACTTTTAAAGTACCAGACTACAAAAAATGATAAAATGAGTTCCTATCTTTTTAGGTCGATAACTTTAGTTGGTGAGAAAGAAAGGAAAATGTTAAAAGATGTTGTGAAGAATTCAAATATACCAGTCAAAAATCGTATTTTACCTCAAGGTTTCGTATCAACTATTTTTTACATGGCTCTTTTATTTTCGTGTACATCTCATTCTCGTAAGACTAACTTAAGATCCTATTAGCAGGCAAGTGGAAGATTTTAATTCAGATCAGATCCTGTTGTTCATTGACGTATCATTGAAGTATTTGTGACTATGTTTAAGGCTTAATTTCTTTCTTTTTTAAGAATGACTTATGCTTGCTGCTCACTCTGATAAATCTATGATTTATTTCTTTTATTTTCTCTGTTTACTTCCAAATTATTAGAAACGTTGGTAACTTGATGATTTTCTAAAGAAATGGTGATTCACTATAATCAAAAGCGAAGAGTGAGGGGTTTAAAAAAGATTCTTCTTTGTGATTTTTAGAAGTGATTGTGCGTTATAAAACGAAATTAGAGGAGATGGAAAAAGATATAAAAGATCTTCTCAAACAGGAAGAAGAAGACAAAGAGGTAAGCATAATATAGATTCTATAAATTCTTATCGTAATACGAACCATTTTCATCACAGGAGAAGTGTTTTTTTGCATACAAAGTATGCACAAAAACACTTCTTCTGCGTGAAAATTGATACGATTTTCGATACGAATTATGTGGACGGTACCTTAGATGGAATAATGCGTTTTTTTATTTTACTGATTGTTTGTAAGTAAATTGATTATGTTGCTTATAAATCTTTCCCTTTCCAATCAGAATTGATGAGTATTCGTTGCCTGGTGTGAATTTGTTATTATGACGAGTAAAAGTGAATAATCCTTAAGTTTTTATAATGATTATTATTATTATTCAGTATTTGAGCGTTATTAATCTGACCTATGATTTTTCATGTTCTTGACATTTCTTACATCATGCTTTTTCTTTTTAGTTACGTATTGCAGAGATGCATACTAACAAAGCACGAAACTTGATCATTCATCGTGATGAAATTATGAGTCGTCCAGCAAAAACTTATCTCCGACCACAAAAACAACCTAATAATAGTAAGGTGTCGCAGTCATTGTCAACAGTAGACAACTTCTTTGTTTTAGGGACCATCCACGAAATAGTATTCACAAAAATACTTCTTCTATATAGAAATGGTTCGTAATACGATACAAAGTTTGTGCACGGTCACAAGTTACAAAGTAACGTAGTCTTCCATTCAAAATTACTATTTCGGAAAAAGGCAGTTGGTTAGTATTTTGCTCTACAACCAGCAGGGTGAAGTTGTTATAATCTAGTGTACATGAAATGTGCACAGAAAGAGTGATAAACTATTTTTCGTGAGATTTCGGCTATTGACTCTACCTATTGTTCTTGTATTTAGAAACAACCCTGAAAAGAAAAACTCCGGTAAGTAGAAATACTTCTTTCCTCTCCTATCTACTAACCGCGAAATTTGTAATCTTATACATCGTCATTTGTGAGAATGCTTTTCACTCTGATGAAAAATTATCATTTGCATCTAACTCTTGGTAAATAATGACTGTATTGCGATTCTTTACAAGTGTTTTTATTTCCCGCAGTAGGTCTCCGTATTAGAAAATGTAATATTCGTTGCTATCACTTAGCAAATCGTGATTTGCAATTAAAACTTTTTCGTTGAGGTGTTTCGTATGGACGACGTGGATTGATGTCATGATTGTTTTTGACAACTGTGTCTTACTGTTTGTTATAATTGTTTTTTATTAGGAATTATCAGAAGAAGAAAAAGGTGCAGTAAGGGAACAAGCATTTATGAAGCGACAAATGAAACGTGTTAATAAACCCAAACGAATGAGAGCATGTGAAGAAACCAGTCAAGATCTTAAGAAAAGTAAAGGTATCTAATTATACGCAGTTCAGATTGCAGTTCAGATTTATTAAGTGAGTCACTTTCAACCATATAAGTAGTGTTTTTACACATTTTCCTTGAGATGGAAAGTTTTTCGGTGCGAATGTTTGTCTGTTGAAGTGTCTGTCCATCAAGATATACAGCATTGAAGCAAAGTTGTTTATTATCCACGGATGTTTATGTTTCATTGTTGTATATAGGACAAGCGCCGTTCTGATTATGGAAAGCGTTCAAAATGTATATGTATTTTAAAATGCACTGTGCACGAAATTGGTGAATAGAATTGAGTTTTTATTTGGTCATTAACCAAACCTACCGTAGTCTTTTAAAACTCACAATGAGTGTGTGTATACCTTTCTTAAGCTCGTACTACAATTTTGTTTTGTGTTTTTTAGGTTCAACGAAAGCGAAACTAGTACCATCAAAATCATCATTCGATCGAGAATTAACAGACACTAGTCGTAAAAAGTTAAAAACCTTACGGAGCACCACAAATATACAGAAGAAAAAGAAAGCTGGTGGTTTTAAGTCTAAAAGCAAGTACGTAACTATAATTAGTTTTTTCCCCTTTCAATCAAACAGGTTTAGATACAAGCAACAAAATTCGTATGAGATGTGTCTCTATGATATGGCTTTTCATACAAAATTTTTTGACGGTCCCTTACTTTTATTGACTGTCCCTTACAACCAAGAATGTACTACTTCTCTTACAAATTTTATTGACGGTACTTTACAACCAAGAATGTACTACTTCTCTTACAAATTTTATTGACGGTCCCTTACTTTTATTGACGGTCCCTTACTTTTATTGACGGTCCCTTACAACCAAGAATGTTATGATCATAATGAGCAAGGATAACTTAGGGTTAATTAACAGAAATAAAAATTACGATAATTTTGAATTCAATGGTTCCAAAGTATCGTTGCAATGTAATTTCAAGGCATTTCTCTTGACTTAAACGTGTTACTAAACCCGACACTTGGCCGGTATTTTACAACTCAATTTTTTTACCTTTTGTAGACACAAACGAAAACACTGACCTATTGTAGAATTAAAGAACTTATCTAGTTAAATCAAGAAAATGATGAAATCCCATTGACTGCTATGACTATCTATCAATATGTCTTTCAATAAGGTGTTATTCCTGATATAGGGGTTTACTCAACGCTTCACTTACAAGGGAAAGTCTACATCTACGTAATTTTGACAGCTCGTGAAAACGGGTGAATTTGGGAAGAAATGATTGTTTGTCAAACTGAAAATAATGATGTTATATACAATTTACCGCTGTACCACCCATTTCTGTTCAAATATATTATAATCGGAGGATTTTAATAGTTTTTGTTTACACAGAAGGACTTTGATCCCAGGAGATTCTGTCCCATTCTGCATGATTTCGTCTCACAAGATAAAACGAGCAGGAGTTATATAGCTTAGCAACTCATTGAAGACACTCCATATTTTGAATTACATAACTTGTCATTTTGTGTCTTTCCGGTTCTTTCGATAGTCAATACGTAACGACTATATGCGAAGAATCAGATAGAGACAAAATGCCCTGGGATGGAGGTTTAAAATTACATTAACCATAGACAACCACTTAATTTCTAACCCGTGATAGCAATTAGAAACTCTCTTTCGACTACACACTACATTCATCATTAAACTTAGCTTGCGGCATATCCTTGACAGTTCTTTCTTTGTGTTACTCGTTGGAAACATATGTAATATTGTTATTGTATGGAAACTAGTATCTTCGATTATAAGTCTGCAGCAAATTTGCGAGCCATATTGGTTGCAAAAAAATTAATTTTCTTTTTAATGTATTTGGAACTTCCACATTAATTAAGTAGGAAAAACTCGCTGAAAAAAACTTAAAAAGTTCTATAAAATTGATCGATTCGCGAAAGTTTGTGTTCGCAAAATTTTCAAAAGAATTTAAATTTTTGAAGCAGCTTTTAAGATTATCGAAAATTGGCATTCTTTCTCTATTATCCTATGAAATTATTTAAAAAGCCTTAAAAACCTTTCTATCGATTATTGTTTCAAGAAAAAGGTTTCTTCATTTAGTCATTCGCGAAAGTTTATATTCGCAAAATACAAAATAGTACGTACGTACTTTGCTAATTAAAAAATGTTGTTAAATATAAAGTTGGGAACTAATATCCTAACGTTTCTGAGAACGAGACCGTGTTCATGTGCGTAGGGATATAAAGACTATCGACTACATTCCTGGTTAAAATATTGTGGCAACAGTGCTACGGAATTGACGATTCGAACAACCTCGTCACCAGCGCCTTTCGCTTTTTTATGAGAACGTTACGTTATAGGTTGCGATTCGAAGACCACAAGGTTAACTATTGTTGTTTTTATAACCCTGGAGACGGTTTTCCACCAGCTTGCTAAAAGCATCATCATTGTAGACCTGCCTGCCTCTCTGAGTTCTGACGCTCTTCCAAATATATGGACCTAATACAATAATAATTGATTTCTACCTGGGACCCCGGGGGAGTGGAATATAAGTCGGGAACAACTTTATGTAAAAAATAACTGGTTTTCAAAGAAGACCATGTTCTATTTTACATGAAAAAACTTTTTTTTATCAAACGTACTCTCCGTCACCCAATTGTAGGGGTGGAACAACACCAAATTTTGGAAAATTTACCACCCATTTCCATTTATTAACACCCCCCCCCCCCCCTACAATTGGGTGACGGAGAGTAAAGACCCTGCATGATTTCTGTAAATATTTTATGAAGTAATTTTCAAAAGCAAAATTTATGTTACAACAGCGTTAATTTTTCGCTTTAGACATGTCATTTTGAACTTGATTGGAAGTAGGACCAAAGGTTCTTAAATTTCAGCGATAAGTTAACTTTTCTGAAAAGGGGGGTAAACATTTCCAGGTTTTCCAGATTAAAATTTGCAAAATATGCCGTATTCAAGGAGCAACTCTTATCGTTAAACAGGTCATGAAAATAGAAACTTTTACTTTTATAACAAAACAACATAACAAAAAAACGTCAAATTTATAAAATTTATACCTTATAGTTATTGGGCCCAGTTGTACATAAATTGATTTAAAATACAGATTGCAACCTCGATCCCAGCGCATTTTGTCTCTTCTGATTTGCGAGACTGAGAGACGAAAAGTCGTCTCTCAGTCTCGCAAATCAGAAGAGACAAAATGCGCTGGGATCGAGGTTGCTTAATCAGGTATAAATCTTAATTTCACCAATCCGAATTTATTAGAAATCAATTCTGATTGGCTTAAGTCTGATTTAATACTGGATAAAGCTAATCAAAGTTTAATCCGTGTTGGAACAACTGGAGGCTACACTTCTGAGAAAATGTAAAATGAAATTTTTACGAACGAAAAACCATCTCGCTAAACCATCCCTTAATCTACCGTATACTTCACGTATAAGAGTTAAGAAGTTCATAGGTTTATAAATCGCATTTCATATATTTTCTCGGAAGTGTTTTCGTGCATGCACATAAAACAGTTTTTATTGAGGAAAGATTTTAGATACAAGTTGGACGCATTTTCCATTCTCGCTACTAATTGACAGATATATCGACTCGAAACAATATGGTTAGAAGAACAAGACCTTGATCTTTGTGTACCTATGGTCTTGGATAAATCAAGTTTTTGTTATCGTTTAGATGTGAATCTCTGAATGTGATTTATAAAGTGTATGTAAGACTTGAGTAAGGGACCATCCTCAATATTCGTATCGCAAATCGTACCATTTTCATCACAGAAAAAGTGTCTTTGTGCATACTAAGTATGCACAGACACTTCTTCTGTATGGAAATTGATACAAATTAAAAAATAAATTTTGTTGATGGTAGTGGTAGTAGAAGTACTTTACACTTTATATACTCAAAGGTGAGATCTTCGTACTTTAATTTATGTCGTAAAATGGTCACACATACGTAAGATTGTTATAGTATGTCTGACTATTTTTAGCCATCATGAATTTAAGGGTTACGACAAACAATCGTATTTTTAACATAGTCCCCCTTCAAAATCTTCGACTTCTTCTCTTTTATCGTCCACACCTAGTTCATTATCCCGAGTTGCACTCTCTTCAAATTGTTCCAATTCACTAGCTGCATTATTTGATGAGGACGTAGGTACATCAATTTCAGTTAATTTTAGGGATTTTGCTAAACGAGCCAGCTATTAGAATAGAAAACAATATATATACTGTATAAGAGAATTAGTAGGCACGACTAGGCACGCTTTAAACGCAGAAAATGCTATGCGTAACAATTATCCTTAGCTAAGAATACCTTATTCGTAGAAATTGTTTGCGGGATTAATTTTTGACCTCATTTCAAAACGTATCAATTACCGGACAAATTTTAACACAAGTACGAATAAGGTATAATCGTTTTAGTTAAATCAACACAGAAAAGGTGTCATCGTGCATACGATAGAGGAATAAATAGAATAATAATAATAGAGAAACCCCTGCACGAAAATCGGGATAATCCGTTTATATGATTATTTGACTTCTAGATAAAATATGGATATAATTATATGACATTTAATGTCAAATAATCATATGTAATGCGAAATAGATTATCCCGATTATCACGCAGTGAACGTATACCTCATTATCTAGATGTGTAACAGTGGGTTGTTTCTTTGTTTTAGCAAGCAATTCATTATCTCCCTCGTCGAACGATTTTAAAAAATGTTCACTATACATTGCTTGATCACTACTTCCAAAATTAGTCAACCTGAAAGAAATGGAGAAAATAAAGCTCGAAGTAGATTTCCTTTTTTTGGTTTTTAAATGTATGTTATATAGATTAGCTTAGCTACATATTATTATCCGGCCATTTGTTCTGTTTTTTCTTAAAAAAACAATGCTGTCCAAACATACTTTACAACATTCAAAACGCGTGTGCATGCTAATGTGTCTATTTCATTTACGTTTTTCTCCAGTATTAAAAAAGATGCACTGCAAACAACCTGTAATAATAAAAATGTTGCTTGTGAAAAAGATACCACTTCTTTCTGTTTCCAATCAGCTATACTATAATTATCTTAGGGACCGTACTTAAAATTCGCATCGAAATTCGTAAAATTTTCATATAGAAGGAGTGTTTTTATGCACAAGAACACTTCTTCTGTGATGAAAATGGTTCGTATGTGGACGGTCTCTTACGCAAATGAAACAATATTCTTTTTTATACATGGACACTAGATTGCCCAATCAATGAGAAATCTGCATAAAATGAATTTATGCACGGGAACTATATTTCGGGTAAGCTTACTCGAACCCAGTTTTATATGCATTGTCAGCAGCAACATAGTCTCCCTCGGACAAATATGTGATCACTAAGCCCAATGTGATCTAAAAATAAGCAAATGACTAGATACGTGGATTCCCTATTGAGCCCTTTTTCCACGCAACCAAAATTGCTAAAAATATCAACAGATTTACTACAGACATTATCCAACTTGACAGTTTTTTTCTCTCGGTACAAACATCGAGTTAAAAAGTTAGAAAAGTTGAAAAAGTTCCAGTTATGACGTTTTAACTCGAATTTCCGGAATTTCATATTCACCCTTTACTGACCTTGAAAAGTTAAACTTTTCAAGAAAAGTACAAAGGACCCTTAAATCTCGTAAGATAAATATATGGCTTATAAATTGCTAAATGCTGTATATTGAAAATTGACAGGGGGTAAAATAAAGTCCGTAAATACTTCGATTGGGGTAAAAGAGCGTTCTAAAAACATTTGAACCAAATCGTTGATGCCAGAGGCGGATTCGAACATGCTTTTACCTAGTCACAGCAATGAAATAGAGATCCAAAGCATTTTCAAAGTCAATAATTCTTATAGCTTTCTGTATGATGATGGTCTCTTAAGACTCATCATCATACAGAAAGTTGTTAAGAATTAAAACTTTAAGCTATTCCCCGTGTTGCTCTGACTAGGGCTGGATCCGCCACTTGATACGTAGTGTCCGTATAACACATGACAAATGATTAAAAAACCTGCATTTTTCTCTCTCTCTCTCTTATACACATATAAATAAATCATATAGCGTTGGCAAAGAACTACGTTAAGACTTACACTATAACATAATTCAAAGTTACCGACTCTTCTCAATATTTCGATACGTTTTTTCATAGCATCTGCAGCTTTAAGACATCTACATAAAAATAGAAATGATATTTTAATTACCGGTTTAAACGACCAGGTCATATTTTTTTATCACCTTCACCTACAACCCGGATAAACACAACAATAGCGAGTTTAAGCACAGTCTAATCTACGACGTCAACGAAGATCTCACCTTTGAGTATATAGGCTACATGCATTCCATCTTGTAGGATAGCATGCAAGTAGCCTATATTCACAAGGGTAAATACAGCGTTACCTTCGTAGATTAGACTGTGCATAAACTCGCAATGCAACAATGTTGTTACGACATTGGTGATGTCATAGTTACGTAATTGCGAAGCCAGTGTGGTCTTTAATAATAAATTATTCAGTCATGGTAAACAGATATGATCAAACTGATAACTTTATCTAGAAGATACGGGGAACGAAGGATTTATATAATATAACCTCAAAAATATGTGCGACAACACATTTTGTTTCATTCATCCTAGCAATTTTCATTTAGAAGAAGTGTCTTGGTGTAAGCACATGGACACTTCATCTGAGTGAAGTAAAAAAAATTGTAAAACAAGCTAAGGCTGCTCTATTGGTCTATCTAACCTGCTGGAACAAACATAACCCAAATTAACGAAAATAAAACCTGTGTTGCTGTTACAGTTAAGGTTTCAATCATGAAGTCCTCCACAGCTTTGTATCGTAAAGAATCTATCAAATGGTTCCTAACCTAGTGATTATGAGTTACCTTTTAAGTGAGATCTGCATTCGTACAGCTTGATTCAAGTGGTCAGCAGCTTCTCGTAGTTTCTCATCATTCTAAGACACCAACAGTACAGTAATATTTTAGCTCTAAGCTTACACATTAGAATTTAGGTCATGTTTATTTTTTTTCCTGCGTTAAGGGCAATCGTTAACTGAATAATATTTAAGATTTGACAATCAAAACTGATTACCGATAAAATGTTGTTAGAACAACAGTAAATCAAGTTTGTCCTTCCAACTCATTGACATCGAAGAGGTTTGCCCTTAGCTCCCTTGAATATCTCATATGAAGCACCATTTTTAGTAGCCAGTAATCTGACAAATACTTCAAGGTGGGCATAAATATATGAATTATTGAGATTTAGAAGCTTACAAGCTAAGTTACAGTTCTTAGCTGGTGAACTGAGTGTGTGTTACATACACGCTATATATATGTATATACCTCACACAGTTCTGCTGCACGTAGATACATATAAACAGCTTTATCGGGAAGACTGACTTCACACATCCTAGAAAGAAAAAAATTCTTTAATAAAAAGGACCCACTGTAATTCCTTAAGTTACTATGTGGTAATATCCGGAAACTGTAGCGATGATCGCCAAAAGAAAAATCTGTAACACCGAGCTAATGCGAAGATAATTCAATAGTACCTAAACAGTGAAGATATTGAAATGAAAAAGATAGCAGGGCGTGATTAATAGAAGACATTGCTTGTAGCTCTTTTGTTGCCCAGCACAAAGAACGTAGTCATCATGACTGCACATAATAGGAGTAGAATAAAATAAAGACATCGCAGCAAAAGCATGTCATCTAAACGTTGCTTATGGTCTTGGGAAATTGAGAAAATAAATTGAACTTTGACGATTGCCTGTTTAGGAGTGTATTTAGCAACGTGTACGCTGCTTATACTCAATCCATGCACAGGTAACCGACGGCTGTCTGATCATACTTTCCAGCTTTTGATAACGTCATAGCGGCAGTATCATTTGAACCATGTTGCCGGTATAAAGAACTAAAGACAGAAACATACAATATAGTTGATTGAATAGAAAAGAATCGAAAGATCAACTAGCTTAATGAACAGGATGATGTTATAACAAAGAAGCGGGTTGAATCTTAAAGCAATACATTAAGAATTTACACTAAGCTTTGAGCCGCTGTAATGTAATCATTTCCTCAGGTAATACCTTGAAGCGACCCAGAATCATGAAAGGCAAAACAAATCCAATGTTGTTCTTTGTTTTCTGTGGGTTTTTTTGTTGTCTTGGCGTTATGTTGGTGTTGGCGTTATGTTGGTGTTGGCGCCGACCGAGAAAATGATAGAGTTTTACCTCTCTAAAACCACAGAAAATGCCCTTCCGCCACCCATATTTTCTGCCACACAACTGTTATAGACCGTTGACAACTGTTGTAAACCATTTTCTCCAAGAATCTTTCCTGGTTGAGTAGTCACTCTAACCTCTTTCTAATGTTACATACATACACTATGTATACCTTTCTGAATTACCCCTCTTTCTAGGCAAAAATGATCACCCTAATATGGTACAATGTAACACCTTGCTTTTTCCATCAGGTTAACCACATCTTCTGGTAATTTCAGATCAGCAGCAATACTTGCACCTTGTGTCAGTAATCTATACAAAAAATTAAAAAAAAATTCGTTTATCAAAATACAGATCATTTTCATGCTTTGAAATTGTGTTACTTTAAGTTATACCAACTGCGCCAAGGTTTATGTTGTGAGAACACGCTGTTTTGGAGTCGCAGGGGGGGGGGGGGGTAAGGGGACACAATGTCAATGCGGCCTTTATAGGTTTGTTTAAGGACAGTAGTGACGTACCTAAATGTTTCACAACTGGAATTTTCTTCAACTCTTCTTCGGGGAGCATCGCATAAGCTAACATCATTATATTTGCTTCAGGGTAATACCCTGAAACAAACATGCTGATGTTCTTGATTGACGTCGTTATCATTATGTTGAAATCCCCGGAAAATTTGTATTTCAATTAAAATCATATAAAATCTGATTTAATTAAGTTTTTAAAGTTCTGTTTGGGGCAGAATCTATAACATTGATAAAGTTCACAGCTTATAAAATCCGTTCGCTTGCGAAATACCGGGAAAATGGGTAAGTAGGCTCTCATTAGATATTTCAATACGTAACTTTTATACTTAATAACTTTTTCTAAAACATTACAGATCTATACACTCTATCACGTTTCCATATGGGTTAGTTAACATTACAGGTCTGGGTTCAGTTGTTACAACGTTAATAAAACTCGGATTAGCTCAATCTAGTGTTAAATCTGACTTTCTGGGTCCAGTTGTTCCAACGTTAATAAAACTCGGATTAGCTCAATCTAGTATTAAATCTGACTTTAACCAATCAGAATTGATTCCCATTCAATTGTGATTGGTTAAAGTAAGATTTCATACCAGATAATCAATATTTAATCTACGTTTGAACAACTGGACCCAGTTTAATGACAAAACAACCAGTTGATTTAAAATTTATTACATTCCAAAGAAAATGTTGACCAGAATTCAAGCACCCTTATAGTAATATTTCTTTTAGTAACTTACTTAGCACTATGGAACAATCTAAATCAATTTGTTAAAGAAAATAATTTTCAATGCAAAACCTGATTTTGGAAAGGATAACTCCGCTTATAAATAATTGCTTGGAACGACTTATCTTAATCCTTGTTAAGATTATTTCTTTTACAAAACCTGTTACTGCTACGTTCTGTATCATAATCAATGTTTACAAAACCTTTTACTGCTACGTTCTGTATCATAATCAATGTTTACTAAACCTGTTACTGCTACGTTCTGTATCATAATCAATGTTTACAAAACCTGTTACTGCTACGTTCTCTATCATAATCAATGTTTACAAAACCTGTTACTGCTACGTTCTGTATCATAATCAATGTTTACTAAACCTGTTACTGC
>JAUCNQ010130896.1:0-14433 GCA_032352715.1 Bougainvillia muscus | reverse complement strand
AAACCTGTTACTGCTACGTTCTGTATCATAATCAATGTTTACTAAACCTGTTACTGCTACGTTCTGTATCATAATCAATCTTTATAAGTTTTTCATCCAAGTGAAAACGTTAGAATAATAAGCTGTCACATAATTACGATAAACAAAAATCATGTTTATTTTAAAATAATCATAAAATGCATATTATACATTAAAAACATATTTTCTTCTGCTTATCTATATTCTTTGTATATAATACCTATGAAAAGATACGATCCAAGGTTTTCTTGCATGTCAGCAGCTTTGATATATGCTTCTTTTGCGCGTTCAGGTGATCCACCAAGTTTAAAATTCGTGGCTAACAAAAAAGGACTACAGTAATAATCCACCGTCTCAAAATATCGCTTTATAAATCCTCTTCATTCATATCAATCTTCAACCAATCAAAGGATGGCACTTCATCTTCAACCAATCAAAGGATGGCACTTCATCTCAGATCAAAATGAAAAGATTTGTAAAGCGCATTAAAACGAATTTTGGAGTGAAACCCTAAGAAACCTTTAAAGTGAAAACATTTGATCAAATTAAGACGATATTCGATGCAAACAAAGAGTAGAAGAGGGGAAAACATAACGCAAAAGAAAATTTGACATAAAAAGCAAAGATAGGACACTTCTTCTGAATGAAAATTGATATGGTCTTGCATACGAATTACTAATTTTGAGGAATGTCACCATGTGTCATATTGATTATAGCCCGTTCATTATATCGTTGTATTCAGTACACCAAGAGTGCTATTTTAGTTGAGTTTCTGCATGGCAAGTAATTTGTCGTTTTACGTATAAATATGATGTAAATAAATCATTTAGGCATCGTACACAAAATTCGTATGGAAATTCGTACACAAACTTCGTATGGAAATTCATACTTAGTATGCACAATGACTCTTCTTCTGTGATGGAAATCTTACAATTGCGATACGAAGTTTGTGCCCTGAGTGGTTGTCTTAAAAATTCGCTTTAATTCACCTCACAAATCGTTTCAAGTTTCATCTCAGAAGAAGGGCATACTTTATATGCACAATGACTCTTCTTCCGAGATGAAATTGATATCAATACAGTGAGTTTGTGAGGCGGTCTCCCTTAGGCAATCGTAAACAAACCTGCTTTCGTATATTCACTAGCAGCAGTATCATAATCAGGATTCCATTTTAAAAATCCAGTTTTTAGCCTGTAGAAATAATTGAAAAATAAGAAATCATTACTTTATCTCAGTTTTTGTATATTCCTGCAGGTTCTATGGTTGTTCTCCTTAAAAATGGACTCTCTCAACTTGTATACGAATTTTGTTAACGGTACGAACCACAGACAGAAATGAAGCAAGAATAATCATTAAGACAGCAAAAATATTTTCGATAATTTTAATCTTACGCTTTCTCAGCAGCTTTTGTATGTTCCAATGCTTCTTTAAGTTTAGCGGACATTTTTAGTGTTGTAGACGTGCCATCAAATGTTTAATATTTCATTAAGTCAACACTATATCTAAAAATGTAGTGCAAATACAGAAACGCACAATGAATTGATTCGAAAAAGGAATTGAAGCTAATTTTTGAGACGCACCCTAACATACTGACCGTCAGAGAATCACCTATTAGGCTTTGTTTATACACCATTATACAATTTTGCTCTAAATCATACGACACGGTTTAGGTGAATTTTAGATATCTTTTAAGAAACTTTTAACAACTTCATTCTGCTTGCATGCAATGAAAATAGAAAACATGTGCTGCATATTTTCTCGATGGACCTTTAGATAAAGTTCATGTCTTAGGGTTCGTCTCAAAAATTCGCTTTAATTCGCTTTACAAATCGCTTCATTTTCATCTCAGACGAAGTGTCATTCAAAGTATGCACAATGTCACTTCATCTAAGATTACAATTATTAGGACTGAAGCGAATTCATAAAGCGAATTTTTGAGACAAACCCTAAGATATCAGACTCCCCAGACTGGGTTTACCACACACAACCTTGAGCTAAATATTGACCACCTAAACTTCATTCCTTTTATAAAAATAGAAAATGTTTCCAGTAATCAAGGGGGGTGTTTTTGTGCACGACTCATTGGATTGAATTCAATTAATTCATTAATGGCTAATGTCTTAGGGTTCGTCCCAAAAATTCGCTTAAATTCGCTTCACAATTCGCTTCATTTTCATCTGAGATGAAGTGTCTGTCATAGTGCATACAAGGTATGCACTATGACACTTCATCTCAGATGAAAATTAATAGGAATGAAGCAAATTCATAGAGCGAATTTTTGAGATGGAACCTAAAAATGAGCTGAAAATCAAAAGAACACAAATTTATACGGTCCCGAACTTAAACAAAAGCTACATCTGCGACATTTGCAGACAAGCCCTTTTACGAAACAACTCAAAAGTTCGCTTCAATCCATCAGACTATCAATTTCTCTTCAGAACAAAGAAAATACGATATCAATCTGATACGATAATAAAACGTTTTTTAAACGAATTAAAGCAAATTTTTGAGACGAATATTAACTTTTTTAACTCCAAATTTTTGTTTGAGAGGAAGAATGTCTTGTTAACCTGGTCACAGATCTTGTATTTACACGAGAGTATAATAATATAATATCTGCCAATTTATTACTACATAATTACTATATCATATCACTATATTATTCCCCAAAAAATACGTTTCTACACAATTTGACGTACTGACCACTGGTCATTGAAGGACCACTTTAATTCACACTGGAATCGATAAAATTCTCTTATATTAGGAACCCAAATTCGTACGGAAATTCATATCAATTTTCATACATACATAGTATGCACAAAAACACTTCTTCTGTGATGAAAAGGGTTCGTATTACGATACTAGTTTTATTGTTTGTCCAGATGGAGTTTGAGACAAGTCACAAAATTTCAGCTAAAAGTTTGTGCTAGTAGTTTTGAAAAACACATAGGTAACAAATTTCCAATAGGGAGGTGGATGGTTTACTAGTAAACATAAATATTCTGCATAAATTTGGAATAAGAAAATAAATAAATTTTATATAATAAATAAATCACTACACCTAAAATTTCCTCTTTTATGCAAAATAGTCCAAAAAATACTACCCTAATACATCGTATAAGGGCACACCCATTTAAGAGCGCAGTGCGCTCTTATCCGAATAAGGGTGCTCATGCGCCTTAATCGGTCATAAACATCCATGGGATATAGAGATCGTAGTGCACTAAAAAATCAGCAAAAGTCGCTTGTTTCATGTTTATTCTTCCATTAATTCATGAATTCGTTCGTGTAGTTGAAAAAAACCCGCCTATAATTACTTCTTCTTTCTGTTTGGCCCTAAAGAAACTAAAATTTATTATCCTAAACCATAGAATTTTGGAATTTAAAAGCAGGGTTAAAAAAGGGCGCATGCGCCCTTTTTGTACCTTAATCGAAGAGAAAAATTTGAAAAAGATTTTTTTTACATGAAAACTTCCCCTATTCATCTAATCGGACGCTGCCCTCTTATTATAGATGATGTATTGACATAAACACTTATTTCCTATCGCACACATCATTGAACAATTTCCTAAAAATAATTTTGTTGATCTTCGGAGACCTTTAAAGTATTTATAGTGGACGGTTCATAGTAAATTCAATTCTTTAAATATAAAAATGCTACGATTTGAAAAATAAATTATTTTTTCCCATTAGATTCGTATCAAAGTTTCATTTCGGAAAGGTTTTATTTATACCTCCGGGGAAGTGTCTCTGTTGATATAAAGTAACGACTGACCGTCCACAGAATTCGTATCGTACTATGTATGCACAAAGACACTTCTTCTATATGAGAATTGAAATGAATTCCCATTACTTTCAGAAATAAAAATAGTGTAAATGTTGAAAGAGAAGATTTTGTTTTGAGATTTTAATAAGACTCAGTGAGTTGAATTTTAACCAACATTAAATTATCAACAATGAATCCATTCTTTGCAAGATTCTGCCAGGATAACGGGATTTTAAAGAACTTATAAAATTTGACTGTTTTGTCATGATGTAATAATTCACCAGCCAATGAAGGTCGGCACATCAACACTTCTTCGCGCCATTGATTCCATACTAGTACAGTTAAATTCATATCTACTTTGTATTCTTGTTGACTAAACGTTATCTTCCAAAACCCCTGATCAGTTTCATCTTTGTATAGTAGTAGTGTGGAATTAATGTTATAAAATGTTGTGAATGTTTCAGACATGTAAGCATGATGGTTGTCTAGTATATATGATGTGTTGATGCTCCAGATGTACATACCAGTTGCATTGTGATGTATAGATCTTAAAAGTAACCCACGTAAACGTTCCTTGTATGATATTGCATGAGAGATGTTTGCGTAGTAACCACTTAACATGTAATCATACCTGATACGCATCGTTTCAATTGCACCAGACACAACTTTAATAAAACGTAACTGATTGATATCACGATAGTTTCTTGATATATTCTGTTCCAATCCAGCTAGATTAGATTCCCAATGGGACATGTTGTTTTGTGCGGAGAAGATATTCTGTAACCGTGATACCTTCTCGAGTAAAGATTCTAGTTTTAGTCTAACAGAGAAAGTTAAGAATTTTGCCAGTTCGATCGACTGTGCATGGTGGATATCGATTTCAGGGAAAATAAAACCGTTCAAATATGTCATAGTGGTGTGTAACAGAGGTTGTAATCTATGAACATTTTTGATGACACCAAACTTCACAGCTTCTTCTTCAAACAAACTAATATTGTGATTAATTTTATCTCTTGATTGTTCGATGTGTACAAGAAGCTTTTTATCCAGTGCCACAAGTGAATGATTGCGCTCTTTGTAGAACAGTACAATTTCTTGAAGGATATTTTTATGATTACTTTTAATATCATCTAGTTTCATATTAATGATGAGAGATATTGAATCTTGCAATTGTGTGCATAGTCCATCTCCGTTCCATCTGACAGGATGAATAGTAGGTTCACTTCCTGCGCTGTTAAAAAACAGTTGTAACTTCGATATCACTTGCTGAGTAGCATCAATATTTGTTTGTAGAGAAAAAATACGATCGTTTGTTGATTTGAAGTTCTCTTTCATATTAGCTATATTCAGCCACATTAAAAGTAAAGAATCAACAGAACAATTACCAAACTTTGCTGCTCCATTAATAGATGTGTCTTGTTCTAAAGTTTTTAGCCACTTGCCAAAATCATCAAATTGAACTTTATCGATTAAAATTTCAGAATTTAGATCTTCTGGACTCTCGCACTTACCACTCAGTGGCGAACTTAAGGAGGTTGACGAAGCAAGGCAAAGAACAATAATCAAAAATACAAAAAAAAGGCCCAGGCGAACGGTATGCCTAAGATTGAAAGTGTTGTGTTTTTCTTTATGTTTACTATTGTTGGGGCTTTTCTTTTGCATGGTTTTCTTTGTACATTGCAAAACATCAGAAGTTGTTTGATCAGTATGCTTAGTTGAAAGTGGAGTTATGATATGTGATAAATGGTCTAATTTGCTTTCAATGATGCACAATCGATCTAGAACAGCTACATTTTCCCCAACGTTTTTCCCAAACCTTTCCTAAAAAATAAAAACACTGTATCACTAACGAAAGATTTATTTTTAGGGCCAATCGATGTCTCTACAAAACCAACATATCTAATTGTATTAATCTTTATCTCAAGCAAAATAGCAATAAAAGAAAAACGATCTCGGGATGTATTAATTTGCAAAATAAGCAATTAATCGCATGGTCCAATTACAAATAGCTGGAGATTGCCGTACGTGCAGGGCACTATTATTCTGTAATTGCCCTCCGAGTTGTAATTGCCCGGGGAAATTACAACCTCGAAACCAGCGCCGATTACTTAATCTGTGTTTCCATCACTCTATGTGAACATTGCAAATACAAAACAATGTTTGCGAAAAATAATTCTTTGAAAGAAGAAAAAATATTTGATTGTTTAAACAATCAAACGTTTTAAACGTATCAAATTTATTGTTACAAATTACAAATAATTCTATGGTCCCATTTACATTTGCAATGTTTACATAAATGAAATAAGAAAGGCATGAAGTAGCAGAACTTTTTGTCAATATTCCATGCGATTAACCAGGAATAGCATGACTTTGTCGGACAATTTTGGATAAATAGCCTTCGCTTCGTTTAAAAGTTTTTCAAATAGCCCTCATTACGTTCGGGCTATTTTGAAAAACTTTGAAACGGAAACTCGGGCTATTTATCCAAAATTGCCCTCCAAGTCATGTTATTACTAATACGAATCTCATACTATTTAGTCCTCGGAATTGTCACAGCAGAACTCTCAAAAAGATACATAAAATATATTATATTCATCAAAATACATTACCAAAAATCCCACCAAAGTTTTAAATCTATCATATTGGGAACAGATTTTCTGGCCTGTCCTGATTTTCTTGCTTGCTCAAAGAATAGGGTTTCAGACAAATAAAGGTAACTTAGGTATTTCCTTTTTCAAAATTTGGCACCTGGATTGCATCTTTACATTAGTTACACGATATAATATCGAACCTTTCTCTTATCAGAGAAACATTAGGTTTACTCTTGGAATCATAGAGATATCATAGATAATATATCTATGGAGATATCTAAAACCAGAACCTGGTTCTAGCACATATCTAGTGTGTGAAACCCGGGCATTTTCTGTATTTTAGGTGTCAAGTCCAGAACATTTTGTATGTCACCTAACAAGGTTGAAGGGATGCCTGTTTAAATAGCAAAAATAAAAGCTTTAAGGAATTAAGCTTTAAGAGAAGAAATAAGTTTAAAGTTATCAGAGAAAGTTATTTTTATTTTTTAACCAATATCTGCTCAAAGATTGGCCCTTAAAGCTTACAGTGGTCCAACAAAAATGATATGAACCAGGTTTTAATAAGGCCATCAAAATCGATAAATAGGATGCGATTTGATATCTGATAGAGCAATGCCTAATTTCAGAATACTAGACTAACATTGACGCAGAAAATGATCTTCTGAGGTGAGCTAGTAAGATTGAGAATATTTTTGAAACAAATATTAAGATTGAATCTTCGTGACTATAAACATAATTGTATTTCCAGGAAAATGCACATAAAAATAAATATGTTCATTATTAAGGGACTGTCCACAAAATTCGTATCAATTTTCATACAGAAGGAGCGTTTTTGTGCATACTTAGTATACACAAAAACACTCCTGATGAAATGGTTCATATAACGATACGAATTTTGTGGACCTTAAGGTAAGTATCAATAAAGTAGTAAGAACGATTACCTTTGTTTTAGCACTGGCAGACGATTGAACTCCACCAATTGAGCAGGTTGCTAAATGATCCTATGGGGCAAAAGCATTCATTAAATTGTTATAATTTATGCTACTTTTATCACAGGTATGATGCAGTTAATGAGGTTTTTTAAGTGTTCTGGTGTAAGCAAATCTTTTGTATAAAAAAAATTGTATGAAAAAATGACTAGTGAATCGCGATTTGCGGGCCCTTAATTCGTACCCTGATATATTTATTATAAATCCATTAGGACCGCGAGTTAAGTTCTTCAACGTAGTCATACTACAGAAGCTATTTTGGACTAGCAGGCACTAACCCAGGCCTTTTAAGCGTCTGACAATTGGATGCTTCCCTTTGAAATATGGTAGTGAAAGTGGCCCTTTTATGTAAAATAGTCTTAAAAATACCCGTCGTTCGGTCCCTAAATATGGTTTCGATTTTCAGAAGATAATTTTAAAGAAACATTAAGTCAGTGTAACAGATACATACCTCTAAAAAACTTATTTCTCCAATCCAGCAGCATACTTCATTACTACATTTTACTTGAAGCGATAAAATTAAGCGATGTAACATTGTATTTGATACAACATATTGATCTTTGATAACTTCACGACATTGCGGACAGCATGCTTCACCACCATATCTAAGGACAAAGTCCAGGATGACTTCTCTTAAAGACAGACTAGGTCATGGTTGTTCCTTTATTTGGCTGTATATTAGTAAAAACATTAACCCTTTAGTTCACGATGTTCAAAAATGGTCACACATGCTTTTACAACCCTGCAGCATATTTATTACTAAAACTTAGACAGACAGTGAACAGTGATAAAAAGAGTTGGTCTCATTACTTTTTAAAAATCATATAGATATATAGTTACATATATATAGAACTTAATAAACAGATAAAACAAATTAAAATAGTTTATGAAACAAGTTTGAAGACAAACTCTGAAGGATAGAAATATGATAAGAAATGGTATTTAAAGGATACACTGTTAGAGAAAGAAGGGAGCAACAATTTAACAAACATTTACCCCAAAACATTGCCTTCCATGCCTTTTAAGTGGATAATTAACCAGAGTGCCTTCCAAGACTTTTAAATGGATAATTAACCAGAGTGGAGTGTATTGATATCTTTTTTGTAATATTTATTACCTCATGCTAGTAGCCTGAACTATTAGGAAGCTAACACAGGTAATCTCATCCACCTATGTAGGTAATCCCAAAGCTGAAGCTGTCTAGAAACAAAATACATTGAACAACAAAAAAACTACTTACAAAAAGATATATATGGTTAAGTAAGAAGAAATTAGTAGATTAGTAAATCAGTGCATTCTACAAGATGAGGAAGTAAGAACAGTTAGTACACAAAATAACATACTACATAATATTAAACACACCCACATTTATCCTTTACCTAATACTAACATCTAGCCACTCTATCCACTGATAAAATCAAATACTTTAATATACCTTTGCTCCCCACGCACTCTTTCTGATTTACTCCCCCCCTCCTTACCAGTACACGATACTTGCCCTCCCCCTTCAGCCAATTTTGGAAATTTCCGGTTCCCTTTTTCGAATAAAGGTTGTGAGGGGGAGGGGTGGTTCACACTATAAGAATCCATTAAGTGCAAGCCTCAAATCTTACCAAGCAAAGCAAGAATACAACTTTATTTTATTAGTCCATATGTGCTACTGTACAAAATATTTCTGATACAAAAATTTAATTTTTTAGTTTTGTGACAGTTATTCTGCATCTGGTGTACTTCAAAAGCTTGTACTCAATGATTGAAAATAACTATTGATTCTTTACAAGATCCTGAAAATTTCCTTCATTTTGCCTTAATAAGATCTTGTTAAAGGATCTGATTCTTTATCATGCAGAAGATGGTGTGAGTTTGATCTTCAATGAAATGTTTTATACTTAGTTTGCAAGAAACACTTCTTCTGTGGTGAAAATAGTTTGTATTACGTTACAAATTTTGTTAACGGCCCTTTAAGAAAAGAAGACCTTCATAACAAATAAAGTAATACTTACCTAGCTCCTTTGCATTTATTTGACAAATATTTAAAACAAGAATAACACATTCCATGACCACATTTAAATTGAACTGGATTCCTCATCAATTTCAAACATATTACGCAGTATAAATCATTTGAAACTTCTTTAAGAACTTCGACATCGTAACCTTCCATGGCTAGGTTTTCTTTCTAGGAGAGATTAAAGGAACCAATGCTGTTGCTAGCAGAATTACCACTATTGAACAAAGTATATTTCTTTGGGGTATATTCAGAGTTCTAAATAAACTTTGGTCAAGAGTTATTAAGATCCTCTGTACTTACTAAACAAGATTAACTTAATAAACAAGACTATACAAGCTACATGCAACAGCATTGAATATTAAGTTTCGCATCCAGTAGACTGTATATATATACCAACAAAGAATAATTCTCAGGAATTTAGCGAATTTAGCGATCAAGGAAATGTATGTACTGTATTGCTTATTCTTCACAAAACATATATGCTTCCTTTCCAAGTTCAACTTGCTCCCTTGCTCACAATTTGCAAAATTGCGGTCACACTTTCCCTATAATGACGCGGACATGTCGCATGTATATAAGTGTAGCTTGCTACAGGAGATTTTCAAAAAAAAAACACAAAAAAACTACAGCCTAATATATTAAAGGCTAGCGCCTAAAAAATATCATAGCTAATAAATAAAGAAGATGATAAGTTTCACTTTCATATTTGTTCCGTATTTTCTGCAGAGCAGACTAAATTGACAGGGACATTATAGCAAATTTCTTTTGACAAACAGAAGATGTTTCAAAAGTTTCAGGTTCGGGTTCTTGTGATGTGTATGTCTCTACATGGGAACTCTTTAGTCAAATGGAGTTCCTTGACGTTACAGGTGACGTAGATACGTCTTATACATCTCTTGATAGTGAAGGGTATGCTCAGCCACCAAAAAAGATCAGAAAGCAAACAAGAACGGCAGAAGACGATGCCAAAGCGGAGTTGTGGAAATCATTAGCTGCTTCTCTGAACCCACAAGCACCACAAGAAAATACAGCAAAAAGTGAAATATCTAAGCGTGCGAGTTTATTTGGAAAGGTTGTTGCGGATTCACTCCTGCAATATGACCCTAAAGGGTGGTCATATTTAAAAAAGAAAGTGATGGACGTGTTCTACGACTTCGAACAACAGAAATCAACTGGACTTTCAAGTTACCATAGTCCACACTTTCATCAATTCCAAGGGAATCAGTTTCGACCAAGACCATTCTTTAACATGGTCAACAATGCCAAAAGCCAAAATGCACAGTTTGATCCTTTTTCACCTTCGCTAACACATTCTAACAATTCCTAGACAATCAAAGAAAGACACGTATTGGTTTTATGTTTTATTCAAAACTAACACATCTTGTTAACTCCTTTTTACAACCTACAACCATAAAGAAAATGTAGAATAAACTTGCAAAGTCAACCTCGTTCCCAGGGTTCTTTGACTCTTTTCGATTTTAGAGTCAAAGGACCCTGGGAACGAGGTTGTTGCAAAGTAAAATTTATGTTTTTCGTTTATTTTTAAAAAGAGTACCATATTTAACTCTTGCTTTTTATTGTCCTTATTTTCCTTAGACATCAAGCTTCGCACAACGCCACTGCCACGGGACACATCCCTCGTTGTAGAAATATTCTTTGAACTCCTCTCTGATTGATTTCGCCTCATGAGTAGCGTTGCTAGCTTTATTTAAGGACAAAGAATACCATGATTCGGTTGGCGAGTCTTTTCTCCAGAATCCCTCTGTTATTTCGCCTGTTGCCACATCTTCATTGTCAACTAAATCCTTAGGAACATAAATCTTTCCGCAGGTAGAATCCTTTTGTAGCCAATTATGAAGTGTGATAGTAGCAATTGCGATAACTTTAACCTTTTCTGTTTCCAGTGAGAATGGGCGTTTAAACACTCTCCAACGATTGGCTAAAATACCAAATCCATTTTCAGAAATGCGTCGCATCCTTGAAAGTCTGTAATTAAACACATGCTTTTCTGAGGTCAGACCTTTCTGAGGGATGGTTTCATCATAAAGGTAGAGAGAGGAAAAGCATCATCACCTGTACATACATATGGTACCGTTTTCGAACGACCAGGAAGTGGTGTAAGATCTGGTAAATTAAGTGTGCTAGACTCTAGGGCGAGTTTCAAGGGGCTTTGGGACCAGTTCCCACCATCTGAATTTCTACCGTTCATTCCTACATCAGCGAAAAGTAACTCATACTCTGGTCCAATCATTCCCATTAAGATGATACTATCACTTCCTTTATAGTTTCTATAAATTCTTTGGTTGCTGTAAAACAATATGCTTTCCGTCGACACCACCTAATCCATTTGGAAAAATTCCACCGACTATAAAACTTTTCCGCAATTTCCACCCATTCTTCTGTTGTTTTCGGTGTTTTAAAATGATCTCTTCTCAAAGCTTCGATGATAGCACGACACACTTCTTGAACTATATAAGATATTGCTTTCTCACTGATCCGGAATTGGTACTCTAAAGATCTGAATGATTCACCGCTTGCAAGATATCTTAATGTGATGCAACATATTTCCTCGGGCTTTATACATTCTCTCATGTTGGTATCTTGCTTTTAAAAGAATGGGGTTAGAAGATGGACCAGTTCATCAAAATGATTAACGTCCATTCTTACATAACCTTTGAATCCTTCTGAATCTCCTTCTTTTAATTCTTTGAATAAGGTGTGAAAAGCTCCATCGATTTTTCTGCGTAGCAACCATGGCCTTGTCCAAATAGAACGTGTTGATCGTTTTTTCATTTGTTCTTGTTCTTCTTCATCAAGAAGAAGTGCTACAGATGCTATTATCACGATTTTACTGATTACGACCGCCATCTTGAAATATGTCTCATTAATGAATAAATAATGTCTCACATGCATTCACATGTTTTGGTTTTATTTTCTTTGTTTCAAGAGCTAGAACCCATGCGACACGGAAACAGATTTTCAAGCGATTGCAACAATTTTTTTTTTGAAGCTTTATTTTTAATTTAATCTTTAATTTTAGCAGATTTGAGTCTCAATATTCGTATAAACTATATTCTTAATAAAAAAAAGTGTGTTACATAAAAAGCAAGCCAATAAAAATAATGACTTTGAATACCGTAAATTCTCAAATTAGCACCCGACACTTATTTAAAACTTAAATTGTTGTGCTTATTAGAAAACCTGCTTTGCAAGAGACAGCTTATTTGAAAAAGCCCTAACTTTTCTTCATAGGAGCATAAAGAGATAAATTTCAGCCAAAGTTCTTCAATATTCGTCAAAAAGTCAATAAACGGGGAAATTTACATACAGTGGCGGATCCAGCCCTAGTCAGAACAGAACGGTGAAGAACTGAACGTTTTAATTCGTAAATGCTTTTATATGATGGGTCTTTAAAGACCCATTATCATGCAAAAGCAATTAAAGATTAATGAGTTTGAGCATGCTTTCAATCTCCATTCCATTGCTTCGACTAGGTAAAAGCATGTGCTGAGTCCGCCTATGACGTACATTACATCCTTTTTGTATTTCCATGCCAAATCTGCGCTACTTTTTCCTTGCCTTTCAGTGCCAATAAACTTTCTTCGGACAGGGAAAAATCCCTTGGTTCATGCATCACAAATAAAAATTGGATAAACGCCCGCACGGTATCCATTTTACTGCTGCGACTTGATAAAAATACGTTCTGAGTTCCTGTTCTTAATTTATATACCTATTCTTAATTTATATTAATTATCTTTCCCCAAAATATTGTCGAATTGTCTAGTCGAATTTGTTTGCTGATGACAAGTCCACTTTTTCTACTGTTCGTGACATAACAAAGACTAGCAAGGACTTAAAGGACTTTACTGACCAACGGAATGATGAGTTAGTCATGGAGTCGAAGTCACTGACCAGACGGCACAAGACTCGCGGTAAACGAAACACGTGGCCGCGTGTTTTGAATCGTGTTTCAAGACAAGATTTCAAACACGCGGCCGCGTGTTTGTATTTGAGACGCGAGATAGGTTGTCCAAATCAGCCACGGCATTAATGTGGTCAGGGTCGGATCTAGAAGCTTGAAAATTATAGGCAAGTGCCTACGAAGAAGTGTAAAACCATTAAAATTTCAAAGAAATTCAATACCATTAGCCGCTGTACCAATCATTGTTGATATCTGCTTATATCTGCAACAGAAATCAAACAATGATTGGTAATCACTTACATCTTGAATGAGTTAATGTTTAATCATACTGGTTAGTTAAAATACATTATATTTAATACCACACAGGGTCGGATTTTCAGTGGTAAATAATGAGTCTAAGGACACGTTTACATGAAGACTTTCTATAGGCGAAATGAACTGTCATGACTTCAGTGATTGGTTAAATTTTTCCGACGGAAAAATTTAACTAATAACTGAAGCCATGACAGTTCATTTCGCCCGCAACGATTTTCCATGTAAACGTCTCCTAAGAGTCTAAGAGACCCATCTTCATACAGAAAGCTATTAGAATTAATGACTTTGAGCGTGCTTTGAATCTCCATTTCATTGCTGTGAATAGGTAAAGGCATGTTCTGAATCCGCCTCTGATAATGGTAAATTATAATAACCAGACGTAATGCAAACTCGGAAATAAATAATCGTAAATAAATTTAAAAGCCAGTATGTCGCAAATATTAGTATAATATTAGACCTTAAAACTTGGAATGTATTTCAATATAATATATATTAGTCATTGGCGGATCCAGCCCTAGTCAAAGCAAAGCGATGAAGATTTAAAGGTTTTAATTCTTAATAGTTTTTTGTATGATGATGGTCTTTAGAGACCCATCATCGTACAAAAAAGCAAGTTGGATTTTATAAATACATTTTTAGCTTGCAAGCATTTATCATAGAGCTAGACTGGAGTCCGGACGCATAGGAAGCGCATCTTAGCGTAATCAAAAGCCGTACGGGAATCTCAGAATCTACGACTGGCACTTCTTGGTACAGTGAAAAAAATTCTCTGCTGAGTTCTCCGCACTTACCAGGCCAGATCTGGCCTGCCGGCATTTCTTTGA
>JAUCNQ010130786.1:0-17690 GCA_032352715.1 Bougainvillia muscus | reverse complement strand
CAGAATGCTCGCATTCTGTCTTAATACCGACGAATGCGGACTGAAAAAAAGTCCGGATACAGTTGGATTTTGTGCAGCGTGTATCATTAGCATATCAAGAAGTCTTTTTGTGCATAAATATCGAATTGATATTCTCATAAACTAAACGAGCAAAGAACAGGTTTGAACAAATTTATTTGTTGCTTTGTTTACTAAACTATATGGCCGGGGTTAGATCAAGCAGTAGTCTTTGGAAAATATTCGTTGTAGTATCCTTCATATAAATTGATTTCACACCTTATGATTAAGATTTAAACTTTGCTCCAATATATTAAGAATAATACTAATTAATTATTAATAGTTAACAAATGATTATTAGCCTTTATAAGGCTAATGATCATTTGTTAAACTATTAAAAATTAGTGACGTTTGTTATTGTTATTGTTTTAACTATAGGTTAATGCGTGTCATTAATCTACCTATACAGTCGACTCTCGATATCTCGAATACTCGAAATTTCGAATCTGACTCTATCTCGAACAAATCCTTTGGTCCCTTGGTCATTACGCACTCACCTTAGACCAGTCTCGGTATCTCGAATCTCGAAGTCTCGAACTTTTGGCTATCTCGAACCAATTTTCCAGTCCCGTGACTTTTTTCTCTCGTTATCTCGAACTTTTTACAAAACCATCTGCAAGATTTTGCGTTTTCAAGCCATTAACTCAAACGTTCGATTTAAATTTAGTTTTGATTAGAATTTTTCAAAAATGGCGGAAATGGTTGTTTTGGAGGTTTAGTTTGCGTCAAATGTTTGTGCATACCGCCTTTAAAACGAAAACTAAAAACTAAATTCAGTCACAAGCCTTAAAAATGGAAAATCTGTTGACCAAGGATAAATTGGACAGTTTGAAACAAATCCAGGTTACGGATTATTTTCGCAAATTTTAGCCTGGTGGTTAGTCTTTTGTTTTTCATAGAAATTACGGTATTTTAAGCATCGGCCAGATGATTTTCCTTGTTTTTAGCGCATTTTTCGATAACTCAAACTTTCGAGAGTTCGAAATATCGAGAGTCGACGTACTTTCATTTACCCTGCAAACTGTCTAGGAACAGAGTGTTTCAAATCTTAGTTCAAACAGCGCAACCGACGGTTTCATACAGTTTCAGTTAAATAAGTTTAAAAGTTTAAATCCACTTAGTACCCAGTCTACTTGTAAAAAATATAAATTTTAATTAATAACTATTAAAATTTTAAGCTCAAATGTTGTAAATTGGACACGCATACTTAAACAATCCTGCTGCGAACGCTGCAGGATTTTTTAAGTATGTGTGACCATTTTACAACATCATGCAGAAAAAGGGTTAAAATATTATGCTCAAATGGAGTATGGGAACGAATTTGTAATATTTGAAATATGCTGTGAATGAGTACACATTCGAATAAACGTTCGATTTATATTCCATGCGGGTTTAACAAAGAAAACAGAAAAAATTATACTCAAAACACTTTGCAAAGAAGAGGTTTGCAAAATTCAAAATGGCTGAATAAGTGTAATATAATTAAAAATTAATAATATTGATAATGATTTTGTTATGTAGGTTTCGATGGGATAAGTTCATTGGATAATGGTGGTTAACAGTGTTGGATTTTTTATTTTAACACTATTCATAACATTAACACATTCAAGCGGTAAAGTCAATATATTATTCTCTTTCAGTTTTTTGTTAAAACCCAGATTTGAAGTTTGTCCATAGCAGTAAAAGACTCGAAGTCTTTAAGTTTTAATTGCATTATTCTGATCCGATTTTCTCAAAATGTCGAATTATCACATGTAATCCGAAACAGATTATCCCGAAACCGATTATCCCGATAATTGTATGCAGCGTATTGGAAAAGATGACAAAGTCTTTTACTAAATCCACTTATTGATCATGTTTTTTTATTCGACGTTTCGATCGTATACTTTGACCATCTACAGGAATGTTTTAACTAACTTGAACGCCCTAAAGTATGCGGAGTAGAAATGTAATGTTATTAAAATTGCATCGACTACCTTACTGTATGAATATTAGGGACGGTCTCAAAAATTCGCTTAAATTCGCTTCACAATTCGCTTCATTCCTAATAATTTACACCTCAGATGAAGTGTTATTGTAACAATAGCGAATTTAAGCGAATTTAAGCGAATTATTGAGACGGTTCCTTAGCGATGTTTTCAATTCAGTAAAAATGCACTTAAAATACACCGGCAGGCAAACATCACATCGTTTCCACTTGAAAAGCTGATGATTGCAAATAGTCTATCTATGGTCTCCAAATTACCAAGAATTATACTACTTCATGCCGGGAAAAGTGTTTTTATGCATGCGCAAAGATATGTCTGCTAAATAGAAATTGATAAGAGGCTATATTCAAATTTTTTGACGTGCGAAGATGTAATTATTTTGTGGCGTATCCAGACAGAGAATCGCATTGAAGAACTTAAAAATAACTTTAATTTTAATAGCTAAAAGAGACGAAAGAGATTGAAAGGTATACATGACCCCCCAAAAAATAAACAATTTTAAGTCTTCATTTTGTTGTTATGGATACGTAAAAACATGTTCTTAATCCGTTCATTATTATTTAAAACTACAGTGTTTTATATTAGAATTTCATTTTCGTGACTTTATAAGACTACGCTCTGAATCACAGTTGCAGATACAGCCTTGTCAGATGGAGTATACTTCTTAATAGCTTTATGTATGACGCTGGGTCTTTAGAGACCCAGCGTCATACATAAAGTAATTAAAATTAATGACTTTGAGTCTCCATTAGATGGCTGTGACTAGGTAAAAGCATGTTTTGAGTCCGCCTCTGAATCAATTTTTTTTGTTTTGTTTTCGTATTAGATTTTCACCCTCCATCATGGTTACAGGAAACACAGTGTTTTGAATCTTGTTGTTTTCAGCTTTGTGACTGTATAAGAGCACGCTCTGAATCAATGTTTGCTTTGTTTTCTTATTAGATTTTCACCTTCCATCATGGTTAGACGAAACATTACAGCGAAGTCGTGGCAAACCAACAGATAAAGAATACTTAGATTCTGGCTGCATATTAAAAATAACAAACAATCAATGTCTATCAACAGTTGAACCAACAGGAGATGGTTGCCAACCATTATTTAATCTAAAAAAACTTTTAAAAGGTTATTGGAAATTAAAAGATTATTATAAATTAACATCACAAAATATACCATCAGAAAAATTCAATGTTAATTTACTAACTGTAGATAATTGTAAAGAAATTTTAATATTTAATGCAAATAACACAGCAACTATAAGTTTTTTAGATACTTACCTTAAACTATCTGATTTAACTTTAATGCTAACATTCAATAATTATCATAATCAAATAATTAATAACACTAATTTCTTAATCGATTTAAAAGGGAATGTTGATTTAAATGGTAAAGTATCAACGATTCATGTATTCAAAGATATAAATGATACAAGGTATATGGTACAGATTAATGGACAACGAATTGGATTAACTAATATTTTATCAACTTTCAGATTAGATGTGAAGTATTATGAATCATTTTGTGGGAATGTTGATCGAGATGTTATTGAAGATCTACAATTTAATAAATTTCATATGAAAGGTATCTTTAATACCTCAAAAGGTTTCTATTTATCAGCAACCTCTGTATTGAAAAAGACTGGAACCAATGAAACATCATACATTGAAGTTATTATTGCTCGATTACGTCATAAAGCTTTAAAATTAGCCATTATATTGAAAGGGAAACTTGAAGGTGACATATTACCATTTTTGTCAGATTTATTACAGCGAAAACGAACATATATACCGATTGTTGACAAAGCTTTTGATATTGGAATATTAAGTATTTCGAATCAAAAAATAAAACTAAAAGAATTCGAATCTGATACTCATTTGAACGCTGTTGAAAAAGGCGTTAATTTGCAGACAGTTTCGTCTTTTGAAAATAATCTTGATAAGCGTTCATTGGTTGAAAACACAACAGCTACAAAACAATTCATTCGTACACAATTACGTCTTTGTAAAGCACGTGATGAAATTGATTTCAATCCAAAAGAAGATATTAATTTGCAAGAATTTCTTTCTAAAATACATCATGTGACTGATATAGATTTCCCTGATTGGTTAAAAAATGATGAAGATGATGTCATGTCAACTATCACTAAAGTAATGATAACCGGAAAAAATAAAAATAAAGTATCTGTAAAAGCAAGTATCAAAGCTGCTTTAAAATTATTGTTTGGAGCAGTTGAATTGGAAACTATTGATATCGAGTTTTTGGTTGATCGAAGCAAAGATAATTCTAAATGGACTTGTGGGATAGCTAGACAAAATTTAAAATTATCAACACAAGATAGTTCTGTATATTTAACATGTGATGATGGACTTGAGAACTTTAGAATTATACTTGAGGCTGATGTTTTTGATCTGAAAGAACTACTTGACCTTCTCAAAGTCAACCTTATTCCAAATCAATTAAAGAATATACTTTCCAAAGTTGCAAATTTTGAAATTAAAAATTTCCGACTTGAGACAAGACAAGAAGACGACGAATTTATCAGGTAAATGTTTTTTAGAGTTTGCAATGACAGATCTATCCCTAGTCAGAGCATCGCGGAGGAGAACTACAAGTTTTAAATCTTAATAGATATGATATGTCTTTGATAAGCTAAATTTTCCTCCTTTTTTCCTCTTTTTTTCCTTTTTTTTCTCATTTTCTCCAATTAAATTCAAGATCTTCAACTAAATGAAAAATGAAGATTTTTAGCTCTTTCTATGAGGATTGTTATGACGTAAAAAAAGGTTCTAGGACACTACTCCGATTGGATACTTTCCCGACTGACATTTCCCGGAGGACTTTTTCCCGACTGACGATTCCTCGACCGCGGTTTTCCCCGATGGACGATTTCCCTACCAACCATCTCCCCGATGGACATCTCCTCAACTAAGAATTATTAACTATAAATTACTTGATGTCATTAAAAATTATATTTTCTAAGTCGGGGAAACGTACAGTACGGGAAAAGTCCGGGATAGGAATTATCTGTCGGGAAAGCGTCAGTCGGGGAGATGTCCTGTCGGGAAGATGATCGGTCCGAGAAATGTCCGTCGGGGAAACTGTGGGGAATTGTCAGTCGGGAAATGTCCTGGGGGAATCTCAGTCGGAGAATTGTCCAGTCGGGGAAGTGTCCTGATACCAATCTCAGTGGTTCAAAAGATATTTAACATTATCCTGAAAATATGTTTTGAGTTTACACAATCCTTAAGAGATCCATCATACATGAAGCAATTTTAATGAATTTGAGTCTCTATTTCAATGTTGTAATTGCAGTTGAATCCCGATAAGTGGCCCTTTGCAGTCTTCGGTTAAGTGGAACAATCGCTAACTGGAACCATTTTTGCAGGTCCCTTCAGGTTCCACTAATTGGGAGTTAACTGTAAGTAAAACTATGTTCGGGATACGCCTTCAATTATTAAGATCACATGTATTGTAAATATCTGTCTGACTATTGCCATGCGTAACCTTAATGGAAAGCAGTAACATGTAGATCCAAATTCATAAATTCATAATGGCTTATAATTTATGATAATGTGCCATTAAAGACACATAATCATTAACCCTTTAGTTCATAATGTTGTAAAATGGCCACACATACCTTAACAACCCTGCAGCTTATGCTGCAGTGTTGTTAAAGTATGTGTGACCATTTTGGAGTATCACGAAGTAAAGGGTTAAGTACATAGGTAGATTCAGTACACGCTTTAACCTAATCAAAGCAATACAATGGAGAAGAAGAGTCATTACTTTTTAATAGTTTAACAAAATATCATTAGCCCTTAAAGGCTAATTATTAATTTGACTGAGGATAGACTTTTAGAAAACACTAAAAATCATGCAATATCAGAAATATTGTTCATATTCGTATAAAAACGCTCTTAAAGGCTCCTCTGAGGAGATATCTTAACAGTTTGCATTTCCAGTATGTTTTACGATGACTTATGTCTGTTTATATTTTCTAGAGATTTATACCTCCTGCATGAAAGTCGAGATAATCCGTTTCGGATTACATATTCAAATAATCATATGTAATCCGAAACTAATTATCTCGATTATCATACAGTGAAAGTTATATTACGTCACTTGTTTACATATTTTAGAATAACAGGATCACCTTTATTGTTTGGTTTAAAGAATTTAACACTAGAAGGTATCTCCTGGAAGGAGGGAGATGAAAAGAAATTAGCCGTTGGAATTATAATGAAAGATATGAAATTAGATGACGTCATTGAAAAGATGATTGGTAAAGAATTAGGTATCTCTTGGATTGGACATGCTAAAGCAGGTTTGTTAAAATGTTTTGTTAACTAACTTTAACCCTATTTGACACGAGAGACGTATTCAAAACATACTTTTACCTAGTCACAGCAATAAAATGGACTCAAAGTCATTCAATTTAATTGCTTTATGCATAAGATGGGTACCAAGTGGATTTATTTTCGGGAATACTAATTTTCGCGAGTTCGGAAATTTTGCATTTCGCGAGGACTTATTTTCGCGAATGGGCTATACTGAGATTTTAGGCAAATACTAATTTTTGCGAATCCGCCGTGTTGAGATACTTCGCGAACACTTTTTATTGGCAATCAAACGTCGTACAATCTGTCATCCTTGCATGTCTCAGTGACCATATGCCTAATTGGCTGTTAACACTGTAAAAAATATTACAAAATTAGTATTGTTTTTCTCGCGAGGATTTCATTTTAGGAATTTCGAGAGGATTTAATTTCTTTGATAGGAAATAAATATTCATATTTGTCGACGTTTCGTATCTTTCTGATACATTTTCAAGATAGTGAGATATTAACGGAAGAAGAACATTATATAGTGAGGAGAACATTACATTGTAATAAATGACGTCATATATGACGTAACTATACTTTCACGCAACGCTGGAAGCAAGCATACATTTCTTTAGTAAACCCGCCGGTATCCTGGTTGATACCATCAGGTGCTAAAGTTTGCAACTTGCATATCCAGGTGTACAAAACACAGTCAAATCTATGTTGCACAAACTGGTCAAAAGCTTTCAGACTCTCTAAACATAGATATGACGACAAAAACAGACCTTCAAATTCCGAACATGCAGAGCATTTCCATACAGACCCTGAGTTAGAAAAAGATTTAGGAGTTGTCATTCTTCAACAGCTGGCGGTTGACAGTTCTCTAGCTCGAACATACTTTGAAGATCACTGGATATGCAAGTTCCAAACTTTAGCACCTGATGGTATCAACCAGGATACCGGCGGATTTGCTCAAGAAATGTATGCTTGCTTCCAGCGTTGCGTCAAAGTATAGTTACGTATTAATGACGTCATTTATTACAATGTAATATTCTCCTTACTTTATAATGTTCTTCTTCCGTTAATATCTCACTATCTTGAAAATGTATCAGAAAGATACGAAACGTCGATAAATATGAATGTTTATTTCCTATCAGAGAAAGTTTAGTTCATTACTTCTGAAACACAAATGAAGAGGATTTATTTTCGCAAATTTACTGTTTTCAGATTTTTCCGCGGATACTTTTTTTGACGAATGGACCTTTCACAAACTTTTCCCGAAATCTTATTTTTCGCGAATTCGGCCAAAATTTGCGAAATTCGCGAAAATTAATTCACTTATGGTAATTATAACGAGTGTAACTGTAGGCACAGTGCGGTCAAAATCAGAAGAAGTAAATCAAAATTAACTTGGCTTTCAAAACCTACAGTTAGCAGATGTTATGCCCTTATTTACTACTCAATAAACAAAGCCTTTTATTTGTATAGTTTGCTTAACTCATTCAGCTCCGCAAGCTGCGGCATTCACAAATCATTGAATTTTGTGCAACTTCAGAGGCGGATCCAGCCCTAGTCAGAGCATAACGATGGAGCACAATTAATTTTAATTCTTAATAACTTTATGTATGACAATGGGTCTTTAGAGACCCATTATCATACATAAAGTAATTAAAATTAATGACCTTGAGTATCCCTCTTACTGCTGTGACTAAGCAAAAGCATGTTCTGAGTCCCTCTGAACTTACTTCTCAAGGATCATGTTCGAGGTTACTTCTTACTTCCTACTCACTTCTCAAGGTTCATGCTTAAAATTAAGCAATTGCTAATAGTGTGAAAAATAAATTAAAAAGAAACTCTCCTTGAGCAATTTTCAATCAGAAGAAGTGCTTTGTGTATGGAATTTCTCTAGATGTCATATAATTATATGCAACACAAAACAGACTATTCCGATTGTCCCGATTTTCATGCATGGAAATATTTTTGTTATTTAGCTATTATTCTGAGTAATACCGATTTGGAATCTCCATCAAAAAGATATGCAATTGAACAAAATCCGATAAATCCGATAAATATGATCAACAAAACTTTCAATATTCTTTCTACAAGCAACGTTAAAAATCAAAACAAAACAATTATTGATGGTCATCACCGCATCAGAAGAAATGAAGGAGCTGTGCCTTATTATGGAAATATACAAACAGCTTTAAATCCAAATTATAATCCTGTATCCGGTACACAATACAATGCAAATAATCTATATACTAATGCTTACTCAGCCAATATAGATAACGCTCCATATACTTTTGATCCTACGCAAATGATGGCAAATGTAAACAATGCATTAACACTAACACCAGCTACAGATGATATTTCAGCTCTATCTGAATCAACTACTCCACCGGAATCATCAGAGGGGAACTCTCAGTCAATGAAAGGAGATTCTCAACATGTTGATCCAGATTCATCTTCAGTCATGGACCAGTTAGTTCAAGCATATCATGATAATAATCAAGAAAAAGCAAGTCAAAATTTCCAGTCACAAAGAGAATTGGATGAGGGAGTATTAGATGAGGTTAATGATAAAAGATCAAAAGTTCGTTCACATTCTCTTTCTCACAAGCAACATCACCAGAAAACAAAACACGTTAAAAGTAAGCATAAACATCGTAAGAGAAGCAAAATTGACCATCAACACCAATCCAACTTACAAAATAAAATATTAAGTATTGAAGATCCAATCAGACGAAACTTTATAAATCCACAATTCCGTAATGGTTATTTGGACTGGAAGAATAGTAAACAAAGAATGGGTATCCAAAGAGAAAATATCGCCAACCTTTTTGATGACGTTTATTCTGCAAACCCACCACAACGGTCTACAACAGCTTTCCGGCTAGCTACAAGTTTAAGTCAAGACCAGCTGAACAATTACATCAAGGAAGCGAATTATTTACCAAAGGATCATTTTAATGCATATATGAATGAGTTAGCTCGATATTTTCCAAACGATCATTTGACAGATGGTACAAACACTGTTACTGCACAGCTTGATAAACAGCCTCAAAGCCATACACCCGAGAAAGAAAAAGAACAAGTTGGAAAAACAAGACAAAAAGCTACCTATCCAGATCAAAAGCAAGTTGATTGGTTTGGTCAACCGAAGCAATTTGGACAATCAACGCAAATGTACCAACAACCTGATTATAACCAGTTATACGAGACAAATAATGTTGTTGGTTTTCCTCCATCTGATCAGACAAATTCGGATTGGTTTGGGCAGGGAAAATATGAAACAGTCAATGGCAAGCCAGTAGCTTCATTTACGACGAAAATTACAGAAAGATTGCCAGACAAGCTAGATAGCGAAGTTGATGGTTTGGAAAGAGAATCTGTGGCAGCAATACCTGAAAGTGAATACAACTTGTCTAATGGAAAACATCACAAATCAGCAGCAGAGGTGTTTCATATATATGCCAATGACGATGATGATAGCTATGGTGCTGATGCGATGAAAGTTCAACAACAAAAAGTGGCATTAAAAGATTCGAAACCTCACGAAGGAATCAATGTTTATGAAAATAATGGAAATACAGAAAAAGGTATTCCAAATGGTAGAGTAAGCTACACCGATTCAGCCAATAACAAACATATAAATAAAGTAGCGCCACAAAATGATGAACAAGCGATTCAAAATGGTAGAATGAGCTACACTGATTCAATAAATAACAAAAATCTATATAAAGAAAAATCAAAAACTGAATCAATAAAGCCTGCAGATGCTAGGACAGATCAAGTAAAACAGAAAGAGAATAATGATCTCATTGAAGAATACACGAAGCTCAATGCTCAACTATCTGCCATGAACGAACCTACATTGAAACCATTGGTTATGCACCACCATAATCTTTTACCTACACCTAGTACAGCTGAACAGGAACAAATCAGAAAAGAATTGTTTCAGAAACTAGACTCAAATGACAACAACGCAAATGAAGCTACTACACTAAATAATGAAGTAAAAAATTTAACAGATCATCAAGATAATCAATTAAACAATTTAACAGAATCACCTGTTCGTCAGAATAACAAAGAGGATAGCAATGCCGTGGGATCTGATATACAAATGAAACATCTCAATGGACTAGTAGATCCTCAGAATTACAAAGAGGATAGCAATGCTGATGGATCACATTTACAAATGAAACATCTCAATGGACTAGTAGATCCTCAGAATAAAAAAGAGGAAAGCAACGCTGCAGGATCACATATACAAATGAAACATCTGAATAGACTAACAGATCCTCAGAATAACAAAGAGGATAGCAATGCCGTAGGATCACGTATACAAATGAAAAATCTCGATGGACTCACAGATCGTCAGAATAACAAAGAGGATAGCAATGCTGCAGGATCTCATATACAAATGAAACATCTCGACGGACTAACAAATCATCAGAATAATAAAGAGGATAGCAATGGCGTAGGATCACATGTACAGATAAAAAATCTCAATAGACTAACAGATCCTCAGAATAACAAAGAGGATAGCAATGCTGCAGGATCAAATATACAAATGAAAAATCTCAATGGACTAACAGATCATCAGAATAACAAAGAAGATAGCAACGTAGAAGGATCACATATACAATTGAAACATCTCAATGGACTAGTAGATCGTCAGAATAACAAAGAGGATAGCAATGCTACAGGATTACATATACAAATAAAAAATCTCAATGGACTAAAACAGTTATTTGTAAATACTACTGTTCCAAGCCAGGCTGTTAAAAACGAAGTAAAAGATAAGAGTGTCGCGCCTATATCAAGCAAACCAGCACAAGAAATGGTGAAAGATATTAAACAGGTCTATAACTCTACAAAGCTAATCGAACGGCTAGATAACAATATCCCGGAAGAAAAGCCTTTACTCCAACATAATATGAACCCTAAACTAACCCTCTCTGAAAAATACGTCCCTAACAAAAATATTACTGCCAGTAATACTAACGGGGTGCATTTGACAAGAAATATGAACTACAAATTTGTACCATTTAAATCAAACCAGTTTCGAATAAGCTTAAAGGAGAACCATCTGGTAGCAGCAGACAAACCTAAACATCACCGAATGGTCTTAATGATGAAAGATGATACTAAACCATCGATCTCTACAGCATCTGAAAAACCAAGTGAGAACCAATTTAAACAGAACACTTCGATGATACCATATCAGTTTGTTGATTCCAATAAAAATACACTTCAAAATTCAACTACCACTCCACTTGGAAATGGAAATGTTTCTATTGAAACAGTAAACATGACTAAGACATTGGATACTTTACTGAAGAAAGTTCGTCAATATGAGAATGAAGATGCATTATTTTCATCGAATGAAGTTGATAAAAATGATATCAGTGTCATCACATCATTTCCAGGTGGAGCGAAAAGACCAAAGGTAACTGGAAGTAATAAGAATGTTTTTGAAATCGATCTAACAGGAGAAGAATTTGAAAATAATACGAAAATTAACGATTCTACTATCTCGAAATTTCTTGGTAAAAATATAACTTCAGTTAAAGAGACTATAGTACAAAATACAAGAAATGAAGCTGTACGTGCAAATAAAACAAAACCTGCCAACGCTGTTATTGCTGCTAATAACACGAATCCGATCGTAAAAACACTTACTGATAAGGAAGTAGCCACACATGTAGAAATATATAATGGTGCTCAGTTGATTGGAAAGAAAAACGTAACAGGAGGTCGCGAGTTTAATATTACTGACGAAGATGAGAACGAAGTCAACCATAAAGATTTATCATTTCAAAATCCTGATACAATCAATCCATTACCAGGAACTGCTGTGCGAAGTAGTGATACAGTATTTGAATCTGCGGGTAAACCATTTAATGTGGATAAAACAGTGTTTGACTTAGTAAAAGAAGATGACTCAAACAACAATAATTTCCAGTTGAAATCTAATAACTTAAACATTGATGCATCCCTGGGTGAAAACCATAAAAATGAAGAAACGGAAGCTTTAGACATTGCTATGAAAGCTCTGAATGTCAAGGATCAAGATCATAGGGGCGACACCAATACCATATATGCTAACAGTAATTCTATACCAGAAATAGGTTCGACAATAGTGCATTCTGACCAAGAAAGTAACAAGAAAATAGATAATCCATTGGAAATAGCTACGAACGGTTTAAGTATTAAAGCCAAAAGTTCGGATGTAGATATTGGTGGAATCCCGACTGCAAGTGTAACCAATTCAGATGCAGACATTAACAAAGGTGTTGACCATAGTGATGCTTTAGAATTAGCAATCAAGGCATTAAATATAGCTTCAACAGAACGCAATTCATCTCCTAGTATTGATTTAGCAAGTATGAAACCAGAAGAAATAAAGGAGGCTCCTACTAATAATCAAAACTTGTTACGTCATGGAGATAACTCTACTTCTGACGATGATTCAAATGATTATCTTGATATCCATGGCGAAAGAGATGCTTCAACATCAACACTACCTATCCATATATTGAAACAGTCTCAAAGTACTTCAAGTCATATGACAAATAAAACAGATTCTTTACTTGATCTCTCATCTCTTAACAAATTAAAGTTACAAAACCTTCTTCAAAACCCATCAATTGAAGCTTTACATGATGGAAATGATACAGACACAACAAATGAAGTTGAAGATGATGATGATGTTGGTGAGTTACAGACAAAAGCAAAACAAAATGTCTTTGAGCCTGAAAGTGCTTTGATAGGGAATGAAGATGGTACCTCTAGAAGTAATAAACATAAAAATGAAGGTTTAAAGAATGAACTAAATCTAGAAGAAAGTGAAGAAAATGAAGATAAAAGTAAAGACTATGAATTTAATATCAGTGAGAAAAATACTGAAGCAATTGAAGGAAAACATAATTCATCTTCAGCTGATACAGAGAAAGAAGAAGAAGAAGAAGGTGACATTGAAGAAGCAGAAGTGTTGAAAGGGAATAAAGCAAATAACCCTAACGAAGGATCTATTAGTCATCAAGGTGATGATATATCATCTGATAATGCAGAAGTTTCAGTTGCAACGAAACCAGTAGAAAATCTTGAAGAGGATTCAAACAAAGATATACAAATCACAAATAATGATGGTTCCATTAAGTTAGATAGGCAAGAGGAGGATTCTGATGTTGACGAAGCTGAAGTTTTAAAAGATGTACCTACAAGTGAAGAGGGCAAAAGTATCAACAATAGTAACGGTGATGGTGATGAAAATGATGACGATGATGACGATGACAAGCATGACGGTGAGTACGGTCCTGGACCAAAAGGGAAACAAAAAGTAATTGAAATTGAAGAGAATGATGACACAAAAGATCTTGATGCTAAAGCACTATCAGAACTTATCAGTAAGAAATTATCTGGTCATAACAAAGATATAACAGGTACACAAAGACACAGTAGTCCAAGCAGTCCGCTCAGTAAACTTGAAGACAATGATATAGCTAAAGACATCAGTAACTATGCAGATCATATCAACTTCCATGGGAAACAACAACATCTACATGGAGAGGAAGATAATAAACATATCGAAAAGGCAGAAAATATCAAAAACTTATTATCCAGAGTTACACAGAAACTAAATCCTCTTGATAAAACAAAGCCAATGTATTTGTTGAAAAATAAAAATGTTCAAGTTGTCATGGAGATTCGACCCGACAGTAAAACAAATGGTATTTCAGTTGAAACACAACGCATACCAAATAAACACCTCAAACTGCTACCACATCATCAAATTCATAAGGAGAATTATACATTTTTAGACGAGGATAATTTCCAAGATAGTATTGCAGAAGATGGCAATCACCTTAATCTGCATCACCACCATCACCACCAACGTCATAATCTTCATCGCCATCATCGTCACAAGATATTAACTGATACACAAAGTTCTAGAATGAAAGATATCTTATCCCATCAAAGTATACAGAATACTAAAGAACAAAATAAACAGAAATTTCATGTATTACACGATGATGAAGACAAAGAAGATCAAAGTTCAAATGGGCATGCCAATCCGAGTATCGACGACTCCATTAAAAGTGTTGATTTAGACGATAGTCTTGTCAATCGTAAATATGAAAGTATCTCACGACCATCAATGGATAAGAAAACTCGTTTGTTTAGATTAAAAAATGGTTCATCTATTGAAGATGCAATGGCAATGGAAAGTAAAAAAGATGTTGCACAACTTGAAGACTTTGAAAGTGTTGAGAATACAGCATATATGAATAATGCATCTCCGCGAGGTAAAATCACACCAAAAATAGGAAACAATAACAAGCCTGTTGATAGTAATGGTAAAGCTTATAAGAGAGGTTCTGACAAATTACATCTAGGTAATACCTTTAGTAAGATGGATGATATAGTAGAAGCATATAAAAAGTTAAATGAAAAGAAAGCTAAAGATGTTGTTGATATTTATCATGGAAATGCTATAGATAGAAAACGAACATCAATACCAGAGACGTCAGAAGATGCTTATAATCTTTACAACACCTCTGTTGATTATGGTGATGATTTGATTGAATCAGATGAGCTGAATCACAACAATCTTGATCAATCTTTTAAACAGAAACAACGAAAAGAAGCACAGTATAGTCACATCGTTAAAGCTAGGGGTGGAGGACGAAAGCTGCATCAACCAGAAAAGAATCGTAAATACCTCAAGCACAAAAACAGAAGAGATGGTAATGAAAAACGTGGAAAAGTTAAAACAAAACACACAAAAAGACATGACAAACTGTTGAAAGATGATATTGATATCAGTAGAAGTCTTCAGGCAGGCATGGAAGGTCATATGCACTACCAGAATCCAATTGAAGAAGCTATAAGGGAATATCTTTATCCTGACGAAGAAGGTATGAAGAAGATTCACGAGCAAGAACAATACTCACTGAAACAGAAAAACAGAAAATCATCTAAGCATTCTAGAGACATAAAAATAAAACGAAAAAACAAATCTCATCATTATGACCAGAATAAACACAGACAGCAGAAGAACTACCATAGCAAGTTTAAAAAGGTAAGTCACATGACAATAAATCCACACAAACCAGTAAAGCATCGTTATAATCACAAGACACAATCAACTAAAAAACACAACACTAAAGGAGGTCGAAGAGCAAAGTTACGACAAAAAACGTCAGAAACTCAAAACATTATTCCTAAATATATGTCAGTAACATCAGAAACAAAACACGGTAATGGTAATCTTACAAATGCTTATTCTGAAGATTACCCTGGAAATCAAAATGATACCAGTGATATCATGGAATCATTTAAGGTATGGTTAGAAAATTCATCATCATCTGATGTCAAAATAAGAGATAATACTATAAAACAAAATGAACATAAAGAAATGATACAATTCATAAAAGATGAAAGTAATTCAACACGTAAAGAAGTGATCGGTACAACCTTAAAAGGTAAAAGTAAAAACTTACAATTCCCACTTGCACAACAAAAGCGTACTGATGGTAAGTTACATGGTAATGATGGCAATAAAATAGTTATCAAAGATATAACAGATGATAATGAAGAAACCAGTGAACATAAAGAAAAGAAGGTACAAGAAAAGAAAGATCCTCCAATCAAAACAACAATGATGAACAACAGTTCAGCAACAGAAAGCAATACTGGTGGATTACTATCTCATCAATCAATACTGGTTAATAATAGCTTAGCAACAGTTGGAGTTAAGAATGGTACCATGATATTTCAAAACAAAACATTGGCACTTGGGACAATGGATTCAACAAATCATACAACTGCTATTGTAAGAAAAGTTATTAAAACATCTCCAAAGACATTCTTAACAGATGAATTGAAGAAGCTTGATGTCGTAGAAGGTATACCTTATCGGACAAAACAATGTCGGACAAAATTTTCGTCGGACAAAACTTTTCGTCGGACAAAATTTTCGTCACCTCGAGAAAATATCGTCACTTTTGTCCTACATTGTTTTGTCCGATAAGGTAGTTTAAAATATTCTGATTCCGAGACGAATCTGGCCTTAGTCGGAGCATCACGAAGGAGAACTAGAAGTCTTAATCCTTAAGAACTTTATGTATGATGATGGGACCTGTGGCGGATACAGGCCTAGTCAGACCATCGCGATGGAGAACAATTAGTTCTAATTCTTAATATCTTTATGTATGACACTTAATCTTCTGGGTCTTTAGAGACCCAGCGTCATACATGTAAAGTAATTAAAATTAATGACTTTGAGTCTCCATTCTATTGCTGTGACTAGGTAAAAGCATGTTCTGAGTCCGCCTCTAAGAACCATCTTCATACATAAAGCAATTAAAATTAAATGACTTTGAGTCTCTGTTATAATGCTGTGACTAGATAACACTGCACAAAATCCAACTGTGTCCAGACTTATTTTCAGTCCTTATTCGTCCTCATTACGACAGAATGCTCGCATTCTGTCGTAATACCGACGTATACGGACTGAATACGGGAGTAGACGGACTGTATAAAGGTCCGGGTGCTGCTGGATTTTGTGCAGTGTAAAAGCATGTACTGAATCCGTAAAAATCTTGATACCGTAGAAGGTACAGTTTGTTTTTATTTTGATTAGTTAATTTTTCATAACAGAGAAATTATTGTGCATTTGGACAAAATCCTTTTTATGCACTACACTGTAATCAGATTCCAATTATCTACTCTTATTTGACAATGTATTAAATCGGGATAATCCGTTTCGGATTACGTAAAATTATTTGATATTTATAGAAAATCTGGTACAAATTTTCTATAAATATCAAATAATCATATGTAATCCTAAACGGATTATCCCGATATTCATCCAATGCTACTAATTTGATTTTATTTCCCCGGTTTTCCAGGTGTCTCCTTGGATGTTTCATTTTCACCTCCTGAAGAATGTCAAGATGATAAAATGTGTTTATTTATTAAAGAGAATCTTCATGAGATCGATACCTTACATTTACAAGGTTTATTTTCAACAAAAGGGATGAAGCTCTCCTTTAATTATCCTGGTAAAGCCGAAATTACTGATCAATTAGTTTTAAATGGAATTGATTTTATCTTAAATGTTGAAGGTGCCAGTTCTAGTGTTATAATAGAAGCTGAATTGAAATTAAAAGAACCCGCTCTCACATTCAAAGGTATTGATACATAACTTTAGCTTATTCCTTGTGTCGAGCCACTGCAGCTGGCGGATCTAGCCCTAGTCAGAGCATTGCGATGGTGTATAATTACTGTTAATTCTTAATTATATTATGTATGATGC
>JAUCNQ010130675.1:0-17692 GCA_032352715.1 Bougainvillia muscus | reverse complement strand
CCTTTATACAGTCCGTCTACTCCTGTATTCAGTCCGTATACGTTGGTATTAAGACAGAATGCTCGCATTCTGTCTTACTACGGACGAATACGGACTGAAAAAAAGTCCGGATACAGTTGGATTTTGTGCAGTAAGAGGTCGGCCTTCTTGTGTTTCTATTGTTCTATCTAACCCAAGGGACTGCTGGACAGAGGTTTGTGCAAGTTTGTGCAAGTAAGATAACTACCACTTTCTGCAGGTTGCTTATAATATTGGAAATACACATGGTCAGTTTTTATACTGTTTAATTCGGCCTGTTTAATTTGGATAAACGTCCAGCTGAAGCGACTTTTCCAGAGAATTTAATCATGTGCTTCTCATGGGAACCTAGACTAATGGGAACCTAGAACGAATGGTAACGAAAAGTGTAACCTCGTACCCACGGTTTCTTGTCTCTTTCTTAGCCGGTTCAGACGTTTCCTTAGACTAGAGTCGCTCGGTGGCAATTGGAGGGGGCCAGCACGCGAAGCGCGCTTGAGGCCGATGGCCGAACGACTAGAGGAACTTAGAATAAAATTATTAAACTTTTGCAGGCTTGAGGCCGAAGGCCGAACGACTAGAGGAACTTAGAATAAAATTATTAAACTTTTGCAGGTACTAAACAATAAAAAAGACGGGTGTAGTAAATGTTATTTGACACTTTATTTAATTAATTTCACACTTGTAGGATATTTTTATTTTTAAAACATAAACAAGTACACGTGTTAATTAAAACCAGAGATATTTTATTCTTAAACTTGAACGTGATAATTCTCAAAGTCATAATTTTGGAAATTCATTAGAAGTACGAAAAACAATTCTTTGATTTGAAGCAATACGAAAAATAGACAGAGAGAGAGATTTTGCAACAAAAAAAAATAATAAGTCCATGGTCATACACATATTTTTACACTGATTGATTTTACAAAACATCCCTTCTACACCCTGTCATTTTCACTTCGGAGAAGTTCCATAATAGTGCATACAAGAACGTATGCAAAGTATGCATTAAGAACACAGGGTTACATAAATGCAATTATCACGTCAGGAGAAGTGTCTACATTCATACAATGTGCTGTACATGCACAAAAAGACACTTTTTCTGAAGGTCATATATCCTAAATACTTAATATTTTTAGCTTCGAGTTCTCTACGGTAGCAAAATAGATTCTTGTTATGGAATTTCAATAGTAGGAGGAAGGACTTTCATCATAAGAGGAGGAGTATCTTTGTGCATACTAAATTTGCACCAAGGGCTCTGGATAATAATGATCTTATTTTCATGCACATTCTGTGATAACAATAGTGTAATTTGCTAAATAAGTAATAATTAACAATTTTATATTGAGAAGTAAAGTGTCTTGGTGCATACATAGTTTGCACAAGGACACTTTTCCTGTGATGAAACTGATACAATCAAATTCTCTACTGTCCTTTAATACGTAAAACAGAAAAAATGCACCAAGAAATGTTTGTTTGTTATCTGTATATGCTGTATATGACTACTGTGGCTCACGATTTGTCGTCACTATGTAATCAGGGGACACACACAGCACATACTCGCATGCTGATGATCATTTCTGTACATAGCTATAGGCTTAATATTTGTGAACTTTCAAGCTGGTTTGACCTAGATAAACTAGCTAGTTGTTGGTATCGCACAAACCACAAGCTTTTTAAATGTTATTCTTTAGGTTTGTTATTTACTAAAAAGATATAAAGAACTTACGGTCTTGTTTACTTCGTGATCCCCAAAATCTTTGTTGCGATGTGGATTTGTATGTTGTTGTAGCTAGTTCAAGGACACAATCTCTTCCCTTCTCTTGGTAAACTAACGATTTCCCCCTCTCAATGGGCTGACTGACAAAACAATCAACGTCAGAAAGAATATCGCTTATTGTTTTAATGAATAGAACCTATAGAAATTCAAGAGCCGTAATCGCAAACCGAAAAATTAGTTTGTGGTGCCTGTTGATTAGGCGGGATAATTTACACAAAATTCCAAGTTCTCCTAGTCGGTCCGTTCAAGGGGGCTCACGCGCGCAACAGATATTCCCGTGTACTTGTTCCCAGAGGACCGACGCTTGCTAGTCTAACGTTTCCTTGGTAGTAAACTTTTAATCCGTAATTGTAATGTATTGATACTTAAGACGTGAGCATATTATAACTGGTCATAAACTATTTTACCAGAAGGCGGTTTATCCAATCTCGTTCTACAATCCTTAAAAAAAATTACGAGACTAGTGTTATGAAAATCAAAATTTGGAAACCACAAGTGTAACGTTTTTATTTTTTAATGTCATATAAGAAGGTTTTCCAACAGCTTGCTGATCAGCTTGCATGATCATTGTAGACTTAAGACTTTGAATTCTTCGTGGTGTCTGCGACCAGGCCTTGATGCGCCATATCGTCAAAAACGCGATTCTCCGGCACCATTTGGCTGCTAGGCGCCAAAACCGACACTAGTCAAAATCGATTTTTCTTCCAAATTACCGGGTAACTAGCCTATAAGGAGGCAATTCGCGTGACAAAGTTTTACATTCAGACGTTTAGCCGTTTTAATTTGACACTTTGTCTAGGGTGTCAGGGATCCACCAGTCTCGTACATTTCCATGAGGGATTGTAGGTGTCTTTTCGGTTGTTTACATACCGTAGAAGTCCGATAGTAGGCACCCCGCTTACTGTTAGTTTTAGTAGCCCTTTTATGCGCTTACTTTCGGAAAAAATCATTAATTAAAAATCACCTATTATAACGGGGGCGCCTAATATCGGTATTCTGCGGTAATTTGGCACCATCGTCTGACCATGTCTGCGTGTTCATATCATCACACCATGATGTCAACATCTTTTAGTGTCATCGTGAGTGAATAAGATATCGATATATAGTGCACTCTCTTACAGAAACTCGAAAATACGGACAAATTTGATTAGCGGACAATTTCCTTTGCACAGGCAAAATCTGGGTCAAATTCTCACAGGAAATTTTCTAAAAGGCGGACAAGTAATTAGCGGACATTAATTTTTTCACGAAATGAATTTTTTTTTATTTTATTCTCTCCGATTAACGGACACCCTGTCCAAAACATGAAATATTGAACATTTTTATTTAAACATTTATTCTTCATCATATTAGTTACATCTGACAATTTCGATATTCTTTTGTCTAACCAAATTATCTCCGTTTCTTGACCAAAAATCTGGTTAGACTGGGATTTTCAACCCATATCCTACTCCTCTGTCTAGCCTCTTTCCAGTTACTTTGCACGATAATAATGATGACACACACTATTAACAATGGTGATAAAAAAAACTTTGGAAATCAGTCCTACTGAAGAATTAAAACGTTTGACAAGCTGGATACATTTCAGCGGCATAAACGGTGAAGAAAGACACACCCTATCCTCAATCAGAAAGAAGATACTCTTAGGTGCCAAATAAACGCCCCACCCCCTGTTTATTTTTTTTGAAAAAAAATTCACACCTGCCTGAGCTTATTAAGACCTTTTCGCGATATACCCATATTAGCTAATTACATTTATTTTCGTTGTTTAGGGCCAAAACCGCGAAAATAAATTCCGCTAAAATATCTGCCGCTAAAATTTCTCGCCTCGAAAACACCCCTGTTTATTTGGCAAGTAAAAGTAGAGTTGCAGAGAGTCAACGACAAAAAGTAGAGCTCGATCCGAGTTTTTTTAACGTTGCAACGTCGTAATGTTATTTCGTCCAAGAAATAAATCTATGTCTGTCTATAACAACGCCTATGCTTAAACATCACTAATGAATTTGATTTTCGAAAATAAGCCTTAAATCAGTCAACTTTCCAACAGACGGACACCTCTAACTAGCGGACAAAATCCTTTTCACGATGTTAGGTGTTCACTAAATAGAGAGTGCACTGTAGTAAGATTTCAAGTATAGAGGGCATTTAAAACTCAGTTTTTATTTTGTCTAACAGGGTAAAATAAAAACAATATTGGTTGAAAGGTTGTAAACAATTTTTTCATATGAAATTATTTGCAAATGCTTCATATGTAATAAAATACTACTAACTGATATAACTCGATCCCACCACCTTTTGTGCTCACACAGAAAAGAAAGTGAAAAAAAAAGACAAAAGTCCCTGGGAACGAGGTTAACTAACTGGCATAACTTTAAAAGTATTACATAACTATCTTTAAATATTGTTAATAAGGTTTCGTCTCGAAAATCGTTTCAATTTCATCTTAGAAGAAGTGTTATTGTGCATATAAAGTATGCACCATAACACTTCTGCTGAGATGAATTTTGACAGGAGTGAAAGAACGTTTTGAGATGAATCGTAAGATGACGACGGCAAGTATTAGTGTTTAGTTTAGGTAGTTAAATATAAGGTACAAAATTAGGGAAAGTCTGTAAATTTAATGTAGGTAATCGTACCTTTCTTTCAGAAGTATATATGTGCATATTCGCACAAGTACATCTGGAAAGAGTAAAATAGTTGTTGTTCTACAAGTGAGATATTTTAACAGTAATAATTTCGTTGGGTTCTATTAAGTCTACTTAAAAATGGCTAATAAGTCTGTCAAGTTCGCCAAACTGCAGAGTCGGATCTAGAAGCTTGAAAATAGTAGCCAAGTGGCTGCGAAGAAGTGTAAAACCATTAAAATTTCAAAGAAATTTTAATAGTTTTACACTTTTTCGCAGGTGTGCCTACTCTTGGATCCGGACCTGGACTGTTACAGGTTTCTTACGTCAACTTGACAGACTTTTAATATCTAATTTTAGGACACGTTTACATGGAAAATCGTTGCGGACGAAATGAACTGTCATGGCTTCTGTGATTGGTTAAATTTTTCCGATGGAAAAATTTAACCAATTACAGAAGCCATGCAGTTCATTTCGCCTATAGAAAGTCTTCATATAAACGAATTTTTAGTTTTCGACACTGCTACCTATCCCTATCCACAACCATATTAGTAAGATTGATTAATGCTTGTTTTTCAATACTATCCTGAAATGTATCTAATGTTCTTGCAGCTTCATCTGCATATTTTCTTGCTAACATGTACGTTTCATTAATTCCATCGCTCTAAACATTAAAGGTTAGAAATTACAGAAGTATCAAAAATCAAACAATGATTCGTTATCACAGCAACTTGCGGCACCGAGTGAGTTAACGTATCACAAATCGTTGTAATTCCAGTTAACTTTTGACGATACGGTTTTTATATCATACACAATTGTGTATGGTCCAAGAAAGTCCCTAGACCTAAAAGGGAATACCAAAACATTGAGAAAACCTTGGGGTATTCCCGGGACCTAAAAGGGAATACCAAAACATTGAGACAACCTTGGGGTATTCCCTGGACCTAAAAGGGAATACCAAAACATTGAGACAACCTTGGGGGTATTCCCTGGACCAAAAAGGGAATACCAAAACATTGAGACAACCTTGGGGGTATTCCCTGGACCTAAAAGGGAATACCAAAACATTGAGACAACCTTGGGGTATTCCCTGGACCTAAAAGGGAATACCAAAACATTGAGACAACCTTGGGGGTATTCCCTGGACCAAAAAGGGAATACCAAAACATTGAGACAACCTTGGGGGTATTCCCTGGACCTAAAAGGGAATACCAAAACATTGAGACAACCTTGGGGGTATTCTGATACAGATTTCGTAATCTTTAAATCTTTTCTCCAACATTGTCTTATGTCCTTACAAGAGGGAATTACATCTGTAGAAGCAACCATGCAGAATCTACCAGAGTCTAACCTAGAATAATTAGTAGGAGAATGTCCGAAAAATTAGTGCACTATTCATGTGGAAAAGCCATAAAAATACTTTTTAATATTTTTAGAACTATTTCACATACAAGGAACACTTTCGCTTTCATAACACAAGAGGCAGCATCGAACCCTACGCTCGAACCCCTCAACAAGTAACGGAAAGACTGATATAAATGAAATATTCACAGCTTACAATAGTTAAAATGCTGCACTGGACTGGTGGACTTAGGATTCGTCTCAAAAATTCGCTTTAATTTGCTTCACAAATAGCTCCATTTTCATCTCAGATGAGGTGTTATTGCGCATACTGAGTATGCACAATAACACTTCATTTGAGATGAAAATTGATAGGAATGAAGCGAATTAATAAAATTTTGAGACAGATTTACTTACTTTGTTTACATAGTCGAATGCTTGTAGAACATCACCTTCACTTCGAAATCTTCGTCCTATCAAACCATGTAAATCTGGAAACTAGAAAAGTTAAAAATAATTAGATGTCGTCAGTAATAGCTATTTTATACTGAAACTACAACGTGAATTCATCATCCACGAAGGAGAGCATTTTCTATTGTTTCGGCTAGTAAAAACAATAGAAAATACTCGCCATCACAAAATGGTACCTCTTTAAATCGTTCAACACCGCAAGCCTACGTGATAAAGGCGCTGAATGAGTTGTATTATAATAAAAAAACGTATATGCTCTTACTTTCTCAAAGATAGAAAAGATTAAACATGCGATTTTCTTAGAAGTCAGTTTCGCCTAGTATTTCATTACAAACACTATTTGTTATATCTGGTCGAAACATAATACTTATCCACAACAAATCTCCGAGACTACATCAAGACAAAGGGTGATTGAGTACCCAACACTGCAAGAATATCAACTAATTCAATTATTGCTTGATTTCTGCTGCAGAATGAAGATTCGTTATCACTTATATACATCTTCGAAACTGAATGACTTAAGATAATCAGATTTTAAAATAAGATTACTTAAGATTTAGAGAAAATGGTAAATAATCATATTTAATCGAAATAAGATTATCTCAATTCCAATACTGGATAGACAATCTGTTACTTTTAATACAAACCTTATGAGCTGCAAAAAGAACAGGTGCTGTTGCTAAACCTAACTTCAGATCAGCTCCTGTTGACTTTCCCATAGCTTCTGAAGATGAAACAAAATCTAGTGCGTCATCGACGAGCTAAAAACATAGAAAATCGATCAAAAGACATAATGGTGTTTGTACATATACAAAGGGTAGTATGTCCACTATTACCATATTACCATACTATAACCATAATACCATATTACCATAGGCAGCGTCTGATTGACGGACCCATAAAAGATCTACACTCGAGCCTGATCTCACTCTTAAAAATATATCTAAAAGTTCCATGGAGGATTTTTTAAATTTCATACCATTAATGAAAAGGAAACAGGACATTTATTTCCATTTGGTTTCATTCAGTAATATTTAAGTATTAAACAAATATATATACAATAAATAAAAAATAATTCAATTTATGAATCCGCTAAGGGACCGTCTCAAAAATTCGCTTCAATTCGCTTCATAATTCCCTTTATTCCTAATAATTTCCACCTCAGATGAAGTGTTATTGTAACACTTACGTGTTACAATAACACTTCATCTAATGTGAAAATGAAGCAAATTGCTAAGCGAATTTAAGCGAATTTAAGCGAATTTTTGAGACGGTACCTTATTCATTCCTATGAATTTTCTTTGAGAAGAAATGTTTTTTTGCATACTTTGTTTCTCTTCTCAGATGAAAATGAATTGTGAATTTATGAGACGAACCTGGAATGAGATTCCAATATTTTTCCCGTATTGAAATGCTTTTTCCTGCAACGTATCATCGCCTCCAGCAAATAAAGCGACCTGGAATGAAGAAATGAAAACATTTTGAAGTAAAGAAAAAATGATGTTTACAAATTAGGCTCAATTAATGCGGGAAGGTGGTAAGTCGGGTATAGTGAGGCTTCACGATATTGGTTACCGAGTAGCAAGTAATAATTGTTTGCGTATTTGGTGTGAGTTCGATCCTAACTAATTCCGTATAATGACATGACATTCTCTGCATGAGTGCCAGCAGATTCAATGCCTGCAAAACATACAGTCGAGCGAGTTTTCTTCAAAACTCTTGCATGTGAAATGACATACTAACATTAATCATCACTGTAGTTTTAAAAACAGACATAGGTATTTGTAGGCATTTAAGCTATTTTTGTTCTGTGACATGTGATTAAAGTATAAACAAGATACAGAGATGTGTGAATTTTCACTTTCTACCACCTCCGTCAAAAGTGTACGAGTCGCTGGCTGTTTGACTAGGAGGTGATTAGGTTATGAGCCAAATCTCAGCCTCAACCCTTAGTAACTTGGTTGCTTATAATAAAAACAAAAACGTGTAAGTAACAACATATGACTACATACTACATACCGCTCTACAAGAGTATGCAATCAAGGATGCAGTTTTCCGAAACGTTTTCATGATATATTGATTAAATCTGTCCTTATTGTCGTCTTTAGCTACTAGTTGCATAAGTTCACCTGAAATTTAAAGATAAAAATAGTTTTTGAAGCTCAAGTTAGTTAAAGGAATAGTTATGTACAAAGAACCTGAACAACAATAAATAGAGCTTCAAATCTACGCCATCGTCTATAAAGGATATTTCCTGTTGGTAACTCTGAACAGCAATAAACAGAGCTTCAAATCTACGCCATCGTCTATAAAGGATATTTCCTGTTGGCAACTCTGAACAACAATAAACAGAGCTTCAAATCTACGCCATCGTCTATAAAGGATATTTCCTGTTGGTAACTCTGAACAGCAATAAACAGAGCTTCCAATCTACGCCATCGTCTATAAAGGATATTTCCTGTTGGCAACTCTGAACAACAATAAACAGAGCTTCAAATCTACGCCATCGTCTATAAAGGATATTTCCTGTTGGTCACTCTGAACAACAATAAACAGAGCTTCAAATCTACGCCATCGTCTATAAAGGATATTTCCTGTTGGTAAATCTGAACAGCAATAAACAGAGCTTCAAATCTACGCCATCGTCTATAACGGATATTTCCTGTTGGTCACTCTGAATAAGGATTTATGTAGACAAGGTCTAATCTAGAATAGGATGGCAGCGTCCGATCAGAGGGAAATATTTATGCAAAAGAGCCCTAAAAATACGTAGTTTTCAAAGAATACTAGCTATTTTTAAGACTATTTTACATAAAGGGGGGACTTTTACCATCATAATTCAAGCAACACCGATTGGCAGACGCTTAAATAGCATGGATGAGTGCCCGGTAGATTAGATTGTACCTTACCTTTAACTAAGTCATTAATAATATGCGAATAATATTCTACAGCTTTTGTATTTCGTAACTGTGCTAGTAATATTGAAGCTCTTGACATAATCATATCACCACCTAATATGGCTTGCTTATGGCTAAATATGGTGTTTACGGAGGCCTTGTTACGTCGCGTCGTTGCATTATCAATGACATCATCGTGTAATAAACTTGCAGTATGAATCATTTCAGCTATCATAGCCATTCGTTTTTGACTCTCTTCGAGTACACTAAAATATTTAAAACAAGTAGTCAACCCTTGAGTGCGAGGAGCTTTGTTAAGCATGTGTGTTAATTTTTATATTCATATTTATGGGTAACAGTTTTATGGCCTATATGACACATCTATTTGCAACAGAATGTAACTTTAAATTAAAGTAATAACAATTAATAAATCAATAAATTGAAATTAAAAACACATTTTACTATAAGCTATAAGTGGGTATATATGAGTGTGATTATACTGTATCGTGATATTGTATTAATTAAGGAACAGTCTCAAAAATTCGCTTCATGAATTTACTTCATTCCTGTCAATTTGCATCTCAGATGAAGTGTTTTTGTGCATACTTTGTATGCACAATAACAATTCATCTGTGATGAAATGGTACGATTTGAGAAGCGAAATTTGAGACGAATCCTAAACCTGCTTTACAACAGTTACAGTATATGTGGTGTACAAGACACTAGAGGACCATCCACAAATCTAGTATAGAAATTCTTATGAAGTTTGATTCAGAAGGAGTGTCTTTGTGTACACTTAGTATGCACAGATACACTTCTTCTGTGATGAAAATGGTACGATTTGCGATACGGACAATTTTGTGGACGATCCCTTACTTAGAGCATATTGATTCATCCAAAACATGTCTAGTTTTCTAAAATTCATACCCCATCATAAGAAAGCGCGTTGACTGAAATTGGGCCTGATAATACGATAAGATAAAACTTCATCAAGAGAGATTGTATGCATACCTTCCTTTATAAAGGTGAACATTACATGCTCTACCCATTAACATAATGGTCATTGGTCGAAACAACTTTCCTTGTCCATCAAAGTAGTAACGGCAACAGTTGTCCAGATCTGCAATTCCGGTTATAAGGTTCTATTAAAAAACTTGCAAATTGCCTGTTTTCTATCAGTAGTGTTCCTGATACCAATTTAGGGACGGTCCACAAAATGGATATCGAAAATCGTACCATTTTCATTATATACAGGAGAAGTACGAGAAGTTTTTCCGTATGAAAATTGATACGAATTTACCATACGAATTTTGTGGATGGTCCCTTAGAAGGCTGTATGCTATAAAGAGGTGTGTGTACATATTAGCTGTAGTACTTGGTGACCACATCTTACACCTCTTTTTAGGAGCTGTCTACAAAATTCAGAGGGAATCGTTGCAAGTTCTGTTCAGAAAGAACGAACAAATACAATTCTTTTTGAATAAAAACAGGAATTTGAATCGATAAATTTTTAGAAAGATCCTTAGATTGTAACCGCCAAAATGCATTGGTCAAGTAGTGTCTATGTACAAGACAGATCTCTTGAATACAAATTCACATGCTTTTCCACATCAATTTGTTCCTTATTATTCCACTACTCCGGTGAGGTATACAGTGCAATTAGAGAAAATAATTCTGCAGACAAACCTTGAGATGAGCCACTGAAATAAATAGATTTCACAATTTTTTATAATTTGAGATAACAAGAGAGTTAGAAACACTGAGTGAATAAAACATTTGACTTGAAAATAAACAATTCGAACAAGGGTGAAATTTACTTTTCTAATATTTCCATGTAGATCTTCCAAATCTCTTTTTGTAATCAAAACTGGATCAGCTTTTAGCTTCACATCATTTGAACTAGGAAAACAGGGAAGGGTTTGTCTCAAAAATTCGGTTTAATTCGCTTCACAAATCGCTCATTTTCACCTCGAATAGTGTTACGTTGCATATACTTTGTATGCACAATAACACTTCATCTGAGATGATAATTGACAAGAATAAAGCGCATTTATAAAGCGAATTTTTGAGACGGTTCCTAAGGTATACTGTATATAAATGTATGTTTCTTAATTACAATACAGTATATAAAACTTTGAGCGAGAGACTGACAAAGTCAATATACTCAGACAGCTTAGAAGATTCATCTCAAAAATCTGCTTTAATTCGAATTGCAATTTTTAACGCAGATGAATCAAAACAACCTGAACGTATATTAAAAAATACTTGTTTGCTACAGCTTTGAACTTCCTCGGTAAAAAAAGCAGTAAAAGATGACCTGTCATTAGATTTGTTAAAACCTTTCCTAATTTATATCACTTCTGTTACAGAAATAATCTAACATTTGATGTTATTTCATATCTTATGTGGACAGGTTTAAATGGTATCTTTACATATGTTTTAACAGTTTACAGGGGGGGGGGGGTATTTTGTCCACAGCATGTTGCAGAAAGTAAGGGACCATCTACAAAATTCGTATGAACTTGGTATCAATTTTCATACAGGTGGAGTGCTTTTTGGGCATACTTGTGTGATTGCAAGATTTCTAAAGGTGAGGTACATGGCACATATATACCTTCAACTTACTTGTTGTTGTTGAAATGGTAGTTTTTCACAGAACTTCTGAAAATTGCCTTCGAATAAGACAAAACATGTTTCTTTAAAGATAAACAGCGACAACAATATAAGCTGCTGTGCATAGTTTTTACTAAAAAGGTAGATTGAGAGTATATAACTTCCCTTTGACCCATGAAGTTACAAATAATAAAATGAAAATCTTTAAGGTGGAGTCACATATTTATAGTCAAATGGGGTAAAGCGGTCGCATTTTTAAATGTGTTTTTTTTTTACTACTGCTTCTTTACATTCATTATTGTGGGTAAGGTATAACCCAGCAGGGGTTGACAAATCGTTTTTAGACCTCATACGCTTGCATACTCGATAAATATTATTGGCGTACGTCCAACCTACTCAAGTGTGAAAAATCTCTGTACATCAATATGAATTTTAGAGAAAATAAATATTTCTGTTTGAAGTTAATACAGCATTGATTTACTTGCAAATAAAACTTAATTTGATATATATATATATTTTATATATATAAAACTTAATCAGATATGATATATCCACACAAATATATCAGCAAAATTTCATGACTTTCCATAACTTTTCCAGGCAGAATACCATGATTTTTCATGACTTTAGCAGAAAAGTTCAAGAAGATCCTATCTTGATAAGCAAAAAACTATTTCCCAGATTATCACATTGGTCATAGCGACTTCACTCTGCAACTGCAATGCTTTCTCTGCTATGATTAAAGATAAAAAGTAACACTAAGTTATTTATAAATGTTCTCTATCAGAAACACACTACAGAGTGAGGGGCCTTGACCCTAACACAATATTTGTGACGTCAGTCTTGTTGAAAGCACCTTAACACTCTGTATTGTGTATATATGTATAATTGCGACAGCTTTACCTTTCGTTTGACAGTGCTGTCTTCCCAAGTAATACAAACATCAAATCTGACCTCTGGAGCTTCGTTTGGGATATGGTTCTGTGTCAAAGAAAACAACAATTTTGTCGCCCCTTTCAAGGTGATTCGGGGAAATCGGGACAACCTAAGAAATGCCAACTTCAAAAACGCAAAAGTAGTGACATTTTGGACCTAGTATGACTTTGAAAAGTAGTGAGAAATAGTAAAAAGTATGTAATATGGTGAGATTTTTCGAATTCCATGACGGACTGAATTTCAGCAAGGATTATTACAGTTAAACGTCAAACAAACCCTCTTTCGTCGCTCTTGGCATCATCGAATGCAAGTTTGTTGGCCGAAATTTTGAAATGATAATAAGCCTATGAACAACACCTTAATTTTTCGCGTGCTCGTAGGATGTTAACATTGCAACTTGAAGCACGGCTGATTAGCAAAACGCTATATTGCCAGAACATGAGAAAGTTTGTGAAATTGTATCATCTATTTTGGCTTTTGGGAATTTTTCCATCTTTGGCAACGATTCCGCGAAAGTGAAAACATAACAAACCAAGAATTTTGTGCTGTTCGATCGGCAGTAACATTTGTTCCGAGGAAACCGTGTGCCAAATATAACGAAAAAAGATTTTACCACAGCACATTCAATCCACGAAGCGGAATTTTATTTTATTTCATATATATATGGTATATAATTAAAACCAATCGATTCAGACATGTAAAAAATAAATACAAGCATATATCAACTAAACTTTCTGAAATAAGCTAAATTCTTTCTTCCGTTTCGTTAGAACCTTCCCAGCCCTGCCGTCCACAACTGCGGCCATTTTCTAGTTCAAGTTTACGAGAAAAATTATAAAAACGCTCAAAAACGGGAGGATGAAAAAAGTTCCGTGTATGAGACGGCGTTTACTAAAACCTGGAATAGGCCAAAACAACCCAAAACATGCCGAAACAACCCAAAACATGCCAAAACAACTCAAAATACCTACATTGAGTCACATTTATTTCCGCTGACCCATATCTATAATTCCAAATGCGGATTCTGGCATAATGGAGCGCCTCTTACACCAAGATACTGCAACTCGCATATTGGATTGGTTCAAGCTATGTGACATGTGATGTTTTGACTTGCAACAGGATTGGTCTAATATGCACCACGTGACATTTTAAATGCAATCTTTTTATCTTTTTACCAGTGAAAGTGCACACATGTGCAAAATATTTATATTTCCCTAATTACAAATCCAAAGAAAAGGGAAGCTAGGTGTAAGAAAGCAATTATTTAGCCTTTATAATTTCACCTATTTTTGCCGTTAATAAGTTGTTTTAGCAAATTGTATGTTCACCCTGAAAACCCTGGGATAGAGTTTGTGTCCAACAACCTTGTCTCCAACAAAATAAAGCCTGAGAAAGAGGTTTCTTTGCACTCAAGTACCCTGGCGCAGAAGTTAATGTTTCATGGATTTCGGAGCTGAAATGCAGTTTTACTTGACGTTTTAGCAGTTTTCAAGTATGTTTCGGGGTGATGTGGGTCGTTTTGGATTGTTGTGGCACGATTTGGCCTATTTTGGCCTATTTTGGCTTGTCCCATGTTTTAGTATCTACGGTATGAGACAGCATATAGTGATCAAAACAAAGTCGAAAAAAGCACTGCCACACCACATCGCTTATTTCAGAAAGTTTAGTTGATATATACTTGTATTTAATTTTTACATGTTTGATAAAGTTATGGTCACTAATTACTTTATTACTAATTGAAAAAATCTCCCCATATTTTAATAGAAAAGTGGGCATCAGGCCTTCGCGGGAAAGGCGAGCGATCGCTCTCACGCGCCTCTGCACACACCTCCACACACACCTCCACACACGCCTCCGCACACGCCTCGAAGTCTGGAGGCGTGCAATTGATTGCACAAGTGAAATAATAGTAAATTAGAAAGCTCAATTGCTCTCGCTAAATATCGCTACTGGTTTCCGTGACGGATACAGACCTAGTCAGAGCACCAAGATAGAGAACAAAACTAAGTAACTTTTAATACTTAACAAATGATCATTAACCTTTAAAAGGCCAATGATCATTTGTTAAACCATTAAAATTAAAGAATTTTGTTCTCCATTTTATTGCTTTGACTAGGTTAAGCATGGTCTGGGTCCGCCTCTGGAGTTTCAAGCTGTTCTAATAAAAAATATGGAATATATTACCCCCTGAAGCAGATAATATGTGGTTGCTAAGGAAAAATCCCATGATTTCTATGGGAAATTTTAAATTTACTTTTATATTTGAATTCAGTTTTTAAAGAAACGAAAGAATCTGATACCAGAAATGGCACCAGTAGGGTTAGTTTGTCTTTTATTAACGAAACAAAATAAACAAGTTCCCAGGTTGTTTTTTAACTATACATACATAGCTTAGATTATGTTATGCAAAAACATATCATTTTATTATTTATATCTATAATGATTATAGTATTTAATGCCAGTTTTTTTAAGCAATTTGGATCAGCTAAATGGAGTATCTCTATAATTTAATTACACTTAAAGTAAACATGATTAGCAAGTTCTCAAAGGTTCTCTCCACTTAGTAATATAGATTGGAATAGATTTTTTTAGCTCAAAGTTTAGTTTCGCTCGCCTTGTTGATACTCCTGAGAGCGATCGCACAGCCTTAAACTGCTCTAGGAGAGCGAGCGATCGCTCTACGTAACAATCTGATGCGAAGCCGTGGGCCATACAGTAGGGTAGCCAACTTTGACCCTAATCCTAGTTTTTTTTTTATTTCCGGTTTTTTAAATTTGTACCTAGGTAGCAATGCAAATATGTCTGGCGGTTTTTACAGAATATGGACATCATATAAGTAATTCAGGAATTATTTAAATTTTTCTGATGGCTTTTACACTTTGCACTTCAATATTTATCATTACCACAACAGACATGTCGCTAATACCTGAATTTTTTCATTTCATAAATCAGATTTCTGTATCCTCATATTTACATTCAATGTACATTCTCAACCAAAATAAAAAATTGTCTTAGCGAAATTTTACTCAAGTCAATTTTTAAACAGCCTTATGCGCAGCAGGCTTACTTACTCGTGCCACACGTGGAACATAACCGAACGTCAATGTCATTGTATTAATGCTGTTTACATAAACATGCTGCGAAAGAAGATCAGAGGTGGTTTCCAGAGATACGATGATTTTCGGAATATGATCTCTAACATGGATGTGCTAGAAATATGCCATACAGAAGATGTAACCAATTTTGTCAGCAGGCAACAGACTAATTACCTTGCACTCCTTGCCAGACAACCAAAAGAAACTCTAACTAAGAGGCTTGTGTTCAACGACAACAAGATTACAAAACAAGGTCGAAGAAATGAAACGCTTGAAGATAAAGTGCTGAAATCCAATCAAATGACAGCTGATCGATTTTACAAGACAGCACTCAAACGCGAAACTGGACATGGTCATCCTTCTGGACATGATCGCCGAAAGTTATCAAAAAGATGATACGGCTAAAGACCCAAGTACAAGTAAGTATATAATAGTCAAGTCTCTACATGTACCGTAAAGATTCTTAATCGCCCCTCTGGAATAAGCGCCCAGGGTAAAAATCAAAATTTTCAATAAACGCCCGCCTCTTTTAAGCAACCATCTCCAATAAGCGCCGACTCCTCAGAAGGGGGTGCTTATTTGAATAACAAGCTATATTAGTGTGCAGTATGGGCGCTTATTTGAAGTAACAATATTTTTTGAGACAAGAATCACAAAGCTGATTTTTCATGATTATCTAATTACTCTAGTATGCAGAAAATTTTCTATACAGTCCTTTGTTTTTGTTTTGTAAAAGACAATGTTTCAAACAATGAATGGTTATTGGTAAATATTTTAAAAATTAGCGCCCACCTCTTTTAAGCGCACGTCTCGAATAAGTGCACAGGATAAATATCAAAAAATTTAGTAAGCGCCCAGGGCGCTTATTCGAATCTTTGCGGTATATATATACTAGCTTATTGGTCCAGTATAAGCAAAGTTTTAAGTGAGTGGAGGAAGCTGCAAGGTCTTCTGCCAAACAACCCTTCTCCCCCCAAATTCTCCTCTACTCATCCACGCCACGCCTCCACCACACAGTCTAGCTACGTTGGCTAATAATACGATTTACGTTGGCACAAGAGTGTGGGTGTGTCAGAGTTTTAGCCAGCCCTGGGCACTCAAGAAATTGCAGCTCGGCACGAAGTGCAAAACTTTGTCGACCTAGAATACCTTTTAGGTCAACAATGCCATCCCAAGCACATTGCGAGGATGGCAAAACTGTGCCGTGGGGTTGTCTTTCCCAAGATGTTATGATAAGTTTCTTCAATAAATCGTACACTAGCAAATTCATTCTTTCTTAAGAGCAGGCCAGGGCTGCAAATAACGGCCGGTGATCAGTAATTACCGGTCATTTGGGAGATAACCGAATTCTTCGAAATAGTTTCGTACAAATTTTATTTCTTTAATTAGAATAGATCATGGATTTAACTTTTGATCTTTCTCTTTTATTAAATTTACCATTTTTATATTGATAGCTAAAAGTATAACGTCAATCATTTTAACAACTTATTTCATTTATTAAAACGGCTATTGTGTGAAAAGATAATTTAAACTTTGTTTCAAAAATATCACGCAATTCAGTAAGATTTTTTTCTACGATACAATGAAGAAATTAAAAAGCATGGTTATTTTTTAATTGAATAGAACCATCGTCATACAGGAATCAATTACTAATTAATGACTTTGAGTCTCCATTTTATTGTTGTGACTAAGTATGCAAAAGCATGTTTTGAGTCCGCCTCTGATTATACGATTATTAGTTAAATAAATCTTTATTTGCGAGTTTAATTCAAGTTCTATTTGCGAGAGTATTTGCGAGTATATTTGGTAAGTAAGTAATTACTTGTTAACCCCTGATCGTATGCCCAAGGCGGGCGACCTGGTAAAAAAGCCCATCGAGCTCGACACACACACGAGCCCCTGCGAGCACATGGTCGA
>JAUCNQ010130564.1:0-17697 GCA_032352715.1 Bougainvillia muscus | reverse complement strand
GGGATTAAATGATACCCCCATCCCATTAAATGATACCCCATCGTTTTTTCGGGTATAAAAGAGTACCCTTGCTAATGAATCAGGGATAAAATAATACCCTCGTTGTTTTCACGGATACAAAAAGGCGCCCTGGAGAGTTCTTGTTTCAGGCAGCTTAGTTCTCAGAGCCTTTTTTCCTTAAAATATGATGTATCTAGCGTATTTTGCAAGAGCGACATTGTCACTCATTTGCCAAGTGAATTCGATAGAGCAGGCATCGACTTCAATCAATGATTATATTGCATTTTTGGTTGACGAATGCGAGGTCGTTTATTTTAGCAACGAGCTTGAAGTCAATCAATTCTCACACACTTTTGCGGATGTTTTATCTGTAATAGATGTAGTGAGTGCGAGATTGTATGTCCTTGCCAATGAAGCTCCTATCTATTTTCCTTATCGGCATATAATTGAAGCCCTTAGAGACAGTTGCATAAACGCCTGTTAGTTTTATCACTTACGGAGACTGTAAATAAATGCACTTATTAGCACTATAAATAAATGACCTGTAAATATATATATACGTTCTTTATTCTTTTTTGTTGTGTTGGCTCTCTTTAGAGTCCCAATTCCCGCTGTTTGCTTTCTGCATTCGGGCATTCAGCGTTTAATCGGATGCTTAAATCCCACTGGCACACAGACGTCTGTAAAATGTCTGATTTTGTCGTCCGCTAGAGGTCGCCAGGTGATCTAATGTGAAAGTGTGATAGACTTCTTGCCGAGTTCTCTTAACCCTTTCGTGTACAAGTTAATAACAATGGTCACGCATACCTAAACAATCCTGCAGCATTCGCAGCAGGATTGTTTAAGTATGTGTGACAAATTTATAAAGTTATGCATGAAAGGGTTTAAGCTATTTAGCTATTAAGATATTTCGATTCGATAGTAGTTCTTACTGGTTCCTCTTTTAAAACACTTTGTTTATTGGCAAACGCATGTAGCCTACCCGATGACCGCTTCGCTGAATCTTCTCCAAGCGAAGTGCAACGAAAGCAGTTTACCAGTAAGTATGATATAAGCAGTTATATCATATTTACATGTTATAAACTGGATATAATGTCGGATCCCCCTACACCCTTAGCCAGTTCAGCTTCTCAGCACTTGATTTGACCTAGAAAACGAGACAATCAGATTGCTTAAAAAAATGTTAGAACATTCTTTTTCAAAAATCGTAATGATTAATTTTAACAATAGACTTCTATTGTTATAATTACTCATCTGTTTTAAAAAAAAAGATTACTCTTTTTAAAAGAAAAATAATGAGTGAGCAGGGTATGTTTGGCGATCGACGCTTCAATCGTCCATAACTTCTGTTAGAGGGGTTATTATACCCCATTCGGCATGCGATTTGCCTTCCTTGTGTTGAAGGCAATCTGTGTGCAAAATTCCAGCAAGTTTTACTGTTGTTCTCCCTTTTAATTGCCTGATTCTGTTCCTTCTCGGTGGTTTCTTGAAAAGTAAACATTAACAAACCGCAAATGGGTGGTAGAGTAGATTCGCTCTAGCTTCCTGTTTTTTGTCTTAGGTCAGACGAAATTAAAACCACGGCTAGAGGACGCCTATCAAATTGTTGTGTAGGCGGTGGTTTAGGTTATTTTTTCCTAGGAGGCCCAAATTCGCTCTAGGTCTGAGACATTGTTAAAAAAAGCGTTTTGGGCTACATCCTTCCCTCCTCAGAGATCCTTTCTTATCTTCCCGATTTAGGGAAAACACAACAATAGTTGTATGGTATAATTGGTATATTGGTCTGATCTCGAGAGTATTTCGGTCACTGTTACATAATAAGATACAATCATATGCCTACAGTTTTAACTAACACAATAATATGCCGTTTTATGTTATAAAACCTTTAGATTAAAAACACATCATTTTATTATAATGATTATAATATTTAATGCCAGTTTTTCTTAGCAATTTGGATCGACGTCTAGTATAGCTCGTTTTTAGTATAGCTCACCTTGTTGATACTCCTTAGAGCGATTGACGCCTTAAACTACTCCAGGAGAGCGAGCGAAACGCTCTCCGTAACAGTCAGAGGTGAGCGATTTTTCGCTCTGGACAATTTTTTTCCCACGAAGGCCTGTCTCATTCAAGGGGTACAATTTTGTACCTTTACATTCTTGAAGGGTGAATTTTCACTGCAGTAGTTTCCCCTTCAGGGTGTAAGTTTATCACCTGGGGTACTTTTTAGATATCGCCCTTAGAGTTTCAAATTTAGCACCCCTTATGGGTATAAAAAGCACCCCACAGGCGTAGTTTTAAAATAACCACCCCTTTCGAGTACTTTTCAGAACCTCTATGACTCTCAGTATGCATATCATGACCGTTGACACTGAATGACTTTTATATTTTAGGTATGAAGCGGTTTCTGGGAGAGAAATAATGCATGATTGATGTCGCATTTATGAGGATTCTGTCATGACCGTAAAATCATAAAAATTAAAATATTGGCGTCAAGATTGTAGCTACAAAAAGCTGGTCAACAATAATATATAGCCAAGCAAGCACATGCACACAACAGCTCCTTCTGGAAACAATAGACATGGTATATCCCTCAAAATTAGTGAGGCTAGTCATATTAAATCATGATTCAAAAACAACAACAAAAACAACCTAACCTGTAGCTAGATTTAGTATCTAGCCATCATAATAGAGTACGTAATAAAGAAAGGAAACTATAGTATAGCTAGATACCAGTAGAAGATGTTATATGTTATGTTGTTTATCATGGATGATAGTCAAATTAGAACTGGAAGCTGAACACCGTCCATGATCATGAGCATGAATAATGTAGGTGAATATTTTACTGTTGACCCAAACACACATAACATAGACATCGACTAAAGTAGCTATCTACCAGTCTACACAGCTTTACAAAATAACAAAATGTAAAACAGCTCTCTGACTTTATCATTTGGATCTCCATCTCACTTGAAACCTCTGCTTGACTTGCAGCGAACAATGCTAGGTGGGAAAGATATCCCACCAACAGACCAACAACGATAGACCTTCTTCACCTTTGACAAACATTGAACAACAAGGGATTTCCACTTCCAGTTGGTTGACTGACAAAGCATTCATTTCCTTGTAAGATGTGTTCACATATCTCTTTGATAAGGACGAAGCTTGAAAGCTTTTTCTATATTTTCAACAAGTTTTTTTATCTTGGATCACATGTTCACGTCCACCAGCCATTTTTAAATCTACAACAAGCTACCCAAGCGTTTCGAATTTATCTTACTATTTTTCACAAATCTGATTGGATCGCTCATTAACATCAAAGGAATGCCGGCAACACAGATCTGTGTTGGTTAATGCAGAGATCTCAGGCGAAAAATATTTTGGTACGACCAACTTGTGACAGTCGTAGATTCCAAGGATTGCCGTACGTACTTCCGACTTCGCGATCTTGCCGTTTTTTTCCCGTTTCGGATGGAAATAAAGTTACCACTCCAGTCTACGGGATTGTGTGCGCGGACGGTACTAAGCAGAAGTGTGCGCGTGTGGAGTTTCAGACTTTCAAATAACACGGGAAGAGTGTCCGGAGCAAACTACTGGTGCGCAGAGAACACTCCCCCGGCGGAGTTAACAGTGCGATTTAAATGCGAATTGCGTGTGCTATGTCCTAGCACGTGTGTGTGGACAATAATGCTCGCATGTAGACTCTTGCAAGCCAATAGACAGGAGTGCGTATGTGCATACTAGGTGTGCACAAAGAAACTGTATGAGCAATGATGGTACGATGCTACATGAGTACTTGCGTGGTTCTTTAATAGCGTGTGGATGGAATTTGTATGGAAACTCGCATGAGTCATCACAACGGAGGAGTGTCTTTGTGCATGCTATGTATGCACAAAGGCGATCATGGGGAAAAGGTGATGGGGCAATTCTCCATAAGAGTTCAATGTGTGGTTCCTTAGTGCGTGTGTGTAGGAGAAAATTGCTTGTAGTGGAATTCTGTGTGAAAACAAATCAAATAGTAGCTAATAAAATAAATAAGATGTAAATATTAAGTGCTGGGAGTAGGGATTTACAATAGGAATTGGGCGGTGGAGGAGGGAGTGACCAAGTTGAACGACATGAGTCTTCAATTGAGATGAGACCCCAATTGTTATTCATAAGTCCGTTTTCTGCGTCAACGCTATGCTTATAGCAGATGTCATTGATGTGGGGTTAACAGCCTCTGGTCATGTAACGGTGTGTTCAGATGAGGGCAGGGTTGCATACCTTAAGCATAGCTGTAGCTGCCATATCCGATGTAAAGTTTGTTGTGGAGTAAAAGGTGTATAATAGGTGATTAACAGATGGCTACTTAGCGGTGTGATCTGTAAGGATCTGGATGGCGAAAGAGAGCAAACACATGTGTGCTGGGAGTGATATGAATTTGGGCTTGGGCGCAATGTTTCTTAGTGATCCGATTGGGCAAGAGGCTGAAGGCTATTGTGGATAACCCTCCGGGCATGAAATGATGTGTGGAGCTTGAAGGTGATTGGTTGAAGCTAATCATGCAATGCGTGGGTGCACTGGGTGGAGATACAGTGGCGGGATTGTATGTGCGGGCGGTACTAAGCAGAAGTGTGCGCGTGTGGAGGCTCAGACTTTCAAATAACACGGCAGGAGTGTCCGGAGCATCTTCAAACACTTCTTTTGAATCCCATTTAATATTTAAAAGGGATCCATTCTTGAAATGAAATTATTATGGACATTTTGGACTAATCTGGCATAATTAGAAAAATCGGATATCCGATTTCCAATCCAAGATTGCCGTGAAAGGCGTGGGTAAAAAATAAAAAGACCCTGGTTCAAAATAAATAGGCGTCGAACAATTCCATAATTCGATTCTTTTTATAAGGTCTGGTTTTCACAGCAGTTTTTGAATTTTGAATATCTAATGAGTGTTCGAATCGACAAAAATATTTGATATAAGTTAGGGCATTGAATTAATTGCCTCCGCATGAGAATCGTCTACTGGTTAAAAACCTCGTTAAATTACTAAAGGAAACGGAAACGGTACTTCCAGGCAGGTAACAAAATCTGCTTTTTTACGATAACTTTTTTTGTAGTATTTGAATCAGTCTGAAATTTTAGGACTTTAAGTGTTTATCCTTAAGGCATGCCTGGGAAAATTTCAACATAATTGCCCACGTAATTTTTGAAATATGGGTATGTTGAGACCCCCAAAAATTTCAATGCTGTAACAATCCTGGAGCAGAATACTTATAGAGTCCTGGCAGATGATAACCTATAAACAAATCCTCAGTCCAGAGTCCTGGAGGATGGCTACCTATAAGTATATACTCAGTATCGTGTCCTGCACTGCGCGAAAAGTCATGTTATCCAATTGAACAACCTGCAGTTGTCCATCGGAAAACAGAAGACAACATCATGTTGTCTTATGTTTTGCGATGGACAACTGCAGGTTGTTCAATTGGATAACATGACTTTTCACGCAGTGCTGGTGGATTAAAATCAATAAAATATATCTAAAGTCCAGTGTCTGGATGGATGAAAACCTATGAATATATCCTATGTCCAGAGTCCGACAAAAGGTAACTTTTAAGCCTGAAAGATCAAATCATTGATTCGCTCAACATATCTTCACTTTAGTCTTTTTTAGATAAATTGACCTCGGCTCTGAACAATAGTAAGTTTACCCAAATTTCCTAGGCAGTCCCAAATATCCAAAATACGTTGTACTCATTCTTATACTAGTATGATGATGGTTCTTAAGAGACTCATCATCATACATTAAGCATCTAAAATTAATGACTTTGAGTCTCCATTTTTACGGTTATGACTATATAGAAGCATGTTCTTGCTGCATACTTGCAGCAAGGCTCTAGACTACTTCTACTATAACAGCGTAGTCATAAGACTATAGTATTTTTAATGACTCAGAGGCGGATCGAGCCGAAATCAGAGCAACACGAGGAAGAGCTTAAAGTTTTAAGTATTAATAGTTTTCTGTATGATGATGTGTCTGAAGAGACCCATCATCATACAGAAAGCTATTATAATTAATGACTTTGAGCATGCTTTGAATACCTATTTCATTGCTGTGACTCGGTTAAAACATGTTCTGAGTCCAGTATGATTTTACAACCTCGCTGGGAGCGAGGTTGATGATTTTAATCTACTCTATTAGAACTTCATGAAATTAGAATCAAATTAACTACGTTTATAAGAAATCGTTTACACGAAGACTTTCTATAGGCGAAATGAACTGTCATGGCTTCTGTGATTGGTTAAATTTTTCATGACAGTTCATTTCGCCAGCAATGATTTTCCATGTAAACGAGTCCTAAGTGTAACAAATCTCATTAAAGGAAAGAAAGTTGAGACAAGATCATATTTAGTCTGTTTAGCAATATTTTCACTGACGACCTATTTTTTTAGCGTTTAACTTGTATATTAGAACACAGTAACACAGTATGTTGTGAACATGACTGGTGGAATTCTCGAAAGCTAAACAAAAGAAATATGATCTCATATCAACTTTGTGGTAATTTTTGAATGACTAAATTTAATTAGTTATGCCAACTTTACTTCAGTTGGCTGTATGTTACAATGACGGATATTAATCACCCAATTATTTATGTTATTATGATTTACCACGTAATAATAGACTAATGAGATTGGATACAAGTTTCCTTTATTAACTTTTAAATATCTGTAAAAGGAAGTATAGGAGACGTTCAGTTTTTACATATACAACAAAAAACACACTGTTTTTGTTTTATTTATTTACTGATGGACTTTCTTGATTCTTTTATCAACTGGCATAACAAAAGGCAGAATTGTTGCTAAGACCAACTAAAGCATCTGACACAAGCTAAGGTAAGCTTTTACGAGTGGTTTATTTCGTCTGTTGTTTGAGATCTAAGATCTAAAAGTTGATAACAAAATACCTTTGAACTAATTGTAAGAGTTTCATAATGGAGAATTAAAATTAAGTAATTTGCCAGTTGTTGCATCACAAATGCAAATCAAAACATTGAATTTGTTTTCACTGGTGTATTAAGGGACATAAAAAATTCAATAATTGGTCTGTGTTTTAACGAAAATCCTGTTTTTCCCACATCGTCAAGTTTCTGTTTCATTTTTTTCCTGTTTTTCTCTCAGATGTCCGTACGAACCCTGTTATTACTATGTAAGATTTTCAATTCTCAGGAAGATTTAATCCCTCTATGAATCGATCGAAGTGTATTTAAATTTTCTGTTTTGCCAGAATTCGTCCAATTTCTTCTTGAAAATGTTTATGTTTTATCGTTCCAAATTTTTATAGCACGAAAATAAAACAAATTTGTTTGTCTGTCTTTTCGTGTCCCTCGCCCTAGCTGATATCCATGTCTTTTGCTGAATCGGATTTAAAGTATAAAAGTGTGTGGATATGTTTACAGATCCTAACCATGTCTCCACACCTTCATCTGTATGCTAATGGAAGGCATAGCACTCTTAGTCAGTCAGTATATTCCAGGGATTAGAAGCCATGAACTTTCGATAATTGTGATGCGTTTTATAAGGTGAGGTGACCAAACTGCTTGTGCTATTCAAGATGTGGCCTTAAAAATGTTGCGAACAGTTTGACAAATAATAGACCATCAAGATAGGAGAAACTTTTCCTATCAGCCAAACATTACATTTGTTATTTTAACTTTAGAAGAGATATGTTCTTCGAATTTATGTTCGTGGTCAAAAATAACACCGATACACCTTTTTGGTCAAATACTTGATCAAGTTCGTGACTATTAAGATGTACCTGATGTTTTGAATTTTTCCAAGTGTTAAAACATGGCATTTCTCAGGGTGAAACCTTAGTAACCATTTCTTCGACCATTCTTCCATGGAATTAGTGTCTATTCCCGGTTGTAAAGCATCCTCCTTTGTAGTAATGTGTCCAAATGTTAATGTTATCTTAACGTGATAAAACTTTGCAAAGTGGTACATTGTCCTAAGTTCGACATTTTGAAGTCTTCGAATTAATCAAGACGTCATCGTGTCACAGTCCTAGTTTGAGTTTTTTGGATTTTTGGTACTTTTATCAATTTAACGCCCATTGAGGAGACTGCCCCACTGAGCAGTTAAATTATTACTATTTGACATAATATCGGTGTAATATATTCACAGTTGTTTAAGGAAAAATTAATGGTTAAGATTACTCTGTATCATAAAACTTTGCACAGTGGTACAAAATCACAAGTTCGCCTTTTTGCCGTGATCGTTTTAACTATTACGTCACACGTCAATATAGTTGTAATACATTCAAATATTGTCTTTCTTGGTTTTTACTGAGTGATTAAAAAACAATTTTAAATTATTGCACATTGACAAATGCTTGGTTAAGGGCAGCAGGTATTTGTAAATTTGTTTGCATCATTGAGTTGCCTATAAATTAACGTTAAACGTTAAAGCCTAATACATATATTAACCCTTTCATGCACGGTGTTAGAAAATGGTCGTACACACTTTAATAATCCTGCAACATTTGCTACGGTATATTATATATACCGGAAAAATTTAACCAATCACAGAAGCCATGACAGTTCATAAGTGTTACAATAACACTTCATCTAAGATGAAAATGAAGCGAATTATGAAGCGAATTGCTAAGCGAATTTAAGCGAATTTTTCAGACGAACCCTAACACACTTTGTTTCCTATGATCTGTTTTCAGAAATTCAATTTTACTACTTTGGATCATTGAGCTCCGTCTAATGCAATCTCATTTAACTGCTTAATATTTGTAAATCTTTTTAATGCTTTAACTGGCATAATCACTGGATTTCTATGTTTCTATTTCCATGTGCGTTGATAATGTCTTTCTCTAAGGTGGTACCGATAGTATTACTTTTTCAAATGTTTTAACTTATTTTCAAAATAATATCGCATACGTTCTTGTGCTGGTGTATCGCCGTTTAATCTGAATACATATCTAAAACGTTTCCATTTCACGCGAGTTATTTCGTAACTTAAAGAATCGGATTTTTCTTATTTGGTGTAACTGTTCGTTTGTGATTTCGTGTTTCCAATTAAGTTCCTATACTTAAATTAATTTGCTGTCTGCGAAAAGCGATTATTGACTCGATGTATATTTTTATATATACCCATCCGGAAGAATGGTATATTGTATATGCTTGTTTTACAGGTGCATTGTATAGTTTCAAGCGTTTTTCAATACTATTTTTTTATTTCTAACTCATATTTTATTCTTTTTATTAAATGCTGCAGTAGCTAAAGCCCTTCTACGAATGAGATCTTATTGATCCCTTAGCATGCTACCTTCTCTCATGTTTTCCTCTAAGGTTCCGTGTCTTTATCTCCACATTTGTATCGTGTGTTCTGTATTGGTATCATTTACGTCTTCAATTAGTATGTTTCCCACCTTGCTTACAATTAGATCTTTTGTATATTTGTCTTCATTGATAAAATCATCTGCATACTTGGTTTCCTGAGGAATTGATGATGTGACACAATAACTGTGTTCTATACTTGTTCTCGATTTATTTATGAGTGCTCTTACTTTTCGTAATTACCGTTCCAGATATACATCGAAGAAAGTACCACTAATTTCATCTCCTTGCTGTGATCCTATATTTGTAATAAACGGGGCTGACATTTGCAGCTCGTTTACATAAAGACTTTCTATAGGCGAAATGAACTATCATGGCTTCTGTGATTGGGTTAAATTTTCAGTCGGAAAAATTTAACCAATCACAGAAGCCATGACAGTTCATTTCGCCCTCAACGATTTTCCATGTAAACTTGTCCTAAATTTTACAAAAGCTACGTTTTTTAATGATTGACCAATCAGAATGATCCGTTTAACGAGCGTTTAACGACCTCGTTATGATCCGTCAATCATAAGTCCTAAATTGTTCTACAGGATAAATGATGCATTTGTAAGTAATAAGTTACATAGTCTAATTTTATATCATGATTGAGTTAAGTTTTTAGTTCTTTCATAAATTTTGTTCTAACACATGTACTAATGTAGTAATGTGGACGGCAAGGTCTAAGTACCTTTAAGTGACAGTACTATTACTTCTACCATGTATATTTGCACTCTGAAAATGTGATAGATGACCGTTAACTTTTCCTTCTATTATGTTCAATGTTACTAGTGAGAGAAATTTGCGTATTATCAGTATTAATTTTATAGGGCTTAAGTTCTTGACTGGTAAAATTTGGTACTGTTTTTAAAAGTGTTTTGACTATGTCCTCTTTCCGTATGAAACTATTCAAAATGATTCATAAGTTTCATCGATGTTTCCATGTTTTAGTGATTAACCTGATATATTATTTTATACGCTTGTTCTTTTGCATTTCATTCTATTTAAATCCATACTTCTTCAGTTGTTATTGGATTGTTAATTAATTGTGTGTTATTGTCCCTGAGCAACATTTCAAATGTAGTACTAAGAAATTTGGATTAGAGATGGTCTCTTATTATGTTATGTATTTCAACTTCAATTTCCTAGTTTCTTCTTTATGTGTTTCGTAAATTCCTTTTTTCCTATTTTACTTTTATATATTTCTGCATGTCATTTGTCCAACCTCTAACTATACATTCCTTCTGAACTTTGTCTATAACCTGACTAGCTGTTTAAGAATAATATCCTTTACATTGTTCTTTATCAAGATTATCTATGACGTTATTTAACCTATCTGAATATGACTCCTGCACTCCTTTACCGATTACTAACAACTGAATACTCTCGGGTGCTTAATACAAGTGGGGGGACGCTTATTAATTTTCAAAAGATGTTTCCCACCCCCACGGCCTTATTAAGACCCCCACGTTTATTAATTTTGGTAAAACTGAGTGTCATGCATGGAAAGTGAGATCATGGTTTTTATACGGTGTGTGTTCCAAAAGATGCCATTGCAGTGTTCACCATACTTTATATCGAATACTTTTTGTCACAACAGTATAGTCAATTTGTGAAAGTTCTTATTTTTTGTTCTTTATTTTAGTGATAAATAAGCATAGAGCATAAATTGCAACTGTCTCCTTTATTTAATGTGTTAACCCCTTCTTCCCACCCCCACGTTTAATAAACATCCCGCTCTTATTAGTTTTCAAACAATTTTCCCACCCCCACAACTATTAAGACCCCCACTTGCATTAAGCACCCGAGAGTATTAAATATAATGAAACTATTCTTTTTGCATTTGCTGTTTATATGATTTTGAAGGGGCTATGTTTATTCTGCATAGTACTAATCGGTGGTCACTGTCACAACTTGTTCCACTGTACGATCTAGCATCTCACAAGGCTTGCCTATGATTATGAGAAACTAAAATATAAAATATCTGGTTGTGTACTTTCTCGATCATGCCTTTGAAGAATTTTTAAATTATGGTCCTGTTGTGCAACTCGAAGTCCCGAGTTTTATACTGAGCAAAAGTTTGCTTGCTATACAATGCCAGGAGTAATTATTGAGAACCAAGAAAGAGAAAAAAAGATTCTTTACGCTTTTACGCTTTGAGCAACAATTTTAAATTAAACTTTGACTCGGATTTAAATCACTGGTACAGGTAAACACAGTCCATTCACTCTCTAATTGTTCCCTTTTTTTATTGTTAGAATGGCTTTATCAAAACTCAACATGACAGTAGATAATAGTCAACCGTGGCTGCATGCTGCTATTGCTGTTGATGATATCTTACGTGAACAATTAATGAATGTATTTCATAAAGATGGTGAATTCCTTAATGAGCCAATTCATCATGCTACATTTTCTAGAGATCCAACAGACCTTTATAAAGAATTAGATATGCCAAAAAACCGTAAGAAATTAATACAGCTTCACAAAAACAAAGTTATTAAAGATGATCAATGGGAATTACTCTTTCCTGCAATTCAACAAACCGACTCTAGTAAGTTTGATATAACACTTCTTGTTGCGCTTATAAAAAATCTTAGCAATATAAAGACACTAAATGGTAAATGGAATGTAGATGATTTACTCCCGCACGACCATACAATATTAGCCTACGTAATTAAGGCATCAGTATTAAGAAATTCTTTGTACCATTTTGGAAGCATCACATCAATGGGAACTGCAACAGCAACCGTTTTTTGGAAGGATCTGATTACCATTGCTTCTGGTTTGAAATACCAAGACAATATAAACAAGTATAAAACTGTCAGCTTGGATCCTTATAGCAAAACCATTATTGATAAGTTTACTCAACTCTTTCAATCACAGATAAATCAATGGAAAACCCAGCAGAAATATGATCTTGATGAAGCCAAACTAGAAACGGAAAACGAAATAAAATTATTAGAAACAAGAATATCAGAACTCTGCCGCCTTAAAAATAGAATTCACTCAGATAAAGTCAATAAACAGATTTCAGACCTCACTGCTGATTTACATGAAGACATGAGAAATGTTTATACATTTGTTAACAACTTGAAAGAAGAAATAGAGGTTGTGAAAGAAGATGTAGGGGTTGTGAAAGATGGAGTAGTTGTTGTGAAAGAAGATATTGGGTTTGTGAAGGAAGATATTAAGGTTTTGAAAGAAGGAATGGAGGTTGCGAAAGAAGATATGGGAGTTATTAAAGAAGACGTAGAGGTTCTGCAGGAAGATGTGGGAGTTATGAAAGAAGGAATGGTGGTTGAGAAAGAAGATATAGTTTTTGTGAAAGAAGGTGTGGACGCTTTGAAAGAAGATATAGTTGTTGTGAAAGAAGGTGTGGGGGTTGTGAAAGGAGATATGGGAGTTGTGAAAGAAGAAATGGGAGTTGTGAAAGAAGATATACAGATGATGAAATATGACATTGATGCAAATAAAGAATCCTTTACACGTTTACAAACAGGAGAATGTGGTAAGTTACTTTTGCAATTATTGTTATTATTTTGGTTGTCCTTAGCTTGAATACCTAATCGTAAATGCTGAAAATGAAACAAATAGCAATAAATCTTACCAGTGAGGTAAATTTAGAAAGGTATATCTTTAACCCAGTTTCCCTTAGGCTCCCGCGGGAAGGCTTATCCCCCTTACCTACCTTCTGTTATGGTAACTTTTAGAAGTTGAGATTTGGCACACGTATAGTACTCAATAAGTACTTTATATAACACCAAGGATTTTTATGCTGACGTCAGCAATATTTACCTGAAAAGGCAGAAGTGCTAGAAATGAAGTAGAAACGGCTGTATATGACGTCATGAAACTAGTCGTTTAATACACATATTGTGAAACAACTTGGGGCAGGTAGTGTATTTGCATAGTTTTATTGCCTACAGTCATTGCAAACTGGAAGTATTCCCAAAGATCGTAAGGATTTGACTGTGCAACTGCAATTTTGACTGGTGGTTTTGACTATTGACCTATATCTTCTGTTCTAAAAATGTTACTAGTTTTAAACATAGCCAAAACATGCAACAAAGGTTTATACTAAACTTGACCTAATATCCACTGCTAACACATAGTGTTCTAAAAGTTATTAAAATAATTCTAACAGGGCGCATATTACCCCGCCCCCCTCCCAGGGGAAATAGGGTTAAGTCTCCACTATACTGCAATGACTAAGAAAACACTTCATTTTTTCCTTGTCAAGATACACATTGATACAGCTCAAGTGGAATAAGTATTATAACTAGTGAAGTACAGCCATGTGTTAGGCTCTGTATTCTCTTGCACATACGTCACTCCGAGGATATTTTCACTCTCTCTGATTTGCGGGATGGCAAGAAGATATAAACCCTGGTGTTGGAGGGTAATAGATTTTGCAGTTTGTTTAGTTCGCAGAAATACTATAATTAGTTCGATTACGTGCTTCAAACAAACAAGTTATGCGAGAAACCATGACTGTGAAGAGTATAAAGAAGATGGTATTGCCGGTTTAACAGAAAATGTGTTATTTCTAAATTTGCAAAACATTTTAACCAAAGCTATCTGATTAACTGTTGGATTTGTGAATTAATTCCAAAATATTCGGTGTATGAAACATTTCGACTAAGTGAGTGACGGCAGATTATAAATCAGTGGTAAACTGGATTGTGTCTCTTGCTCTCCGCTTCAAATTCACTTTGTGCACTTTATGAAAAATGATGGTATCATTTAACGATTTTTTCAACCATCCTGCTGAAAACAGGAGTTTTGCTACAGATTTCTGCAGGCTGCTTGGTATAATTCTTAAAAGGAAAACTTATATGTTTCTGCGGTGTTGTGGCACCAATCTTTCTTCTTGATATTATAAATTTTCTACTTGGTGTTTACTGAGATTTCGAATTAATTGATTTGTATTCTGCTAGGAATATGGAACAAAGTAAAAGTAACGAAAATGGGAGAGGCGTGTTGATGTTATGCTTTTCCCCATTATTTGCACTGCTTAGGAACAATGTGTATACCTCAAAGCATAGCCGGGAAATAGGCACATGATTTGCATGACTTTTTAATGCCTTATGGAAAGCGCCTTGACGTGTGCGTGATAGTTGAATTGTACTAGATTCTAAAGCAAAATAGTAAGGTGCTATAAAAATCAATTTAGTTAAGTGTCGCTGTCCAATTTCATTTTTTGCTTCTAAAGACCCACTTGACTGCGAAGAGCACTTTTGCTCAGAGAGCTTTCGGGACAACTGGCATAATGCAGATCTGTGATCCAGAAATCTCAACGCGAATTTCAACATTTAATGCACATCTTGTCATCACATGTCATCCTTCTTCTGACTATTTCTCTGAAAATTACTGATCTAAAAACAAGTTATACGCAATAATACTTATATTGACTATTCTAAAAAATCACAGAGAACTATTTCCATTTCGAGCCACAAAAAGTAGCATAATGCTTTGTTAAACACGGTAAGCACAAATCATTGAAGTACAAAAACACTTACGTATGCTTAGTATACGTTAAAAGTAGATATTGGCTAATTTCAAAAGAAAGTCTACACTAGAGCGGATTTACAACTAAATAATTCCAACCTGATACTTTTATTCTCTTTTTCATGCAGTGTCTATAAATTTGCTTTTATATGACTTGTATATAATCTTGCGAAATACTTTTATATAACCACTGTATAAAGTTTGAATGCTTTTGCTATTTGTTTTCTTATGAAATATCCGGAAAAGGAAGGGATTTTACCCTGGTCAGATAACCGATATTTCAATAGTAATCAGAGGCGGATTAAGAACATGCTTTTACTTAGTCACAGCAGTAAGTGGAGTACTCAAAGTCGTTAATTTTAATTATATTATGTATGTCGCTGGGTCTCCAAAGACCCCGCGTCATACATAATATATTTAAGAATTAACAGTAATTATACACCATCGCAATGCTCTGACTAGGGCTAGATCCGCCACTGGTATTATTCTATATATGATGTGTGTGTTGAGAGGCGATGGAAGCGGAGATAGCACTTTTTCACCTTCTGTAAACAACAAAGAAGGTTAAACAACGCTTTTTCGGTCGGTATGTTCTATACTCTACCAGTGCTCCACTTCAAAGTAATAGTTAACTTAGAAACTTATTTTTATTTTTTATTTATTTCTTTATTTAACGTTAGGTAAAAACATTTCAATAGTTGATGTAAACTAATTCAAACCAACAACAGCGATAAAAGCATAGGATAACATTAAATTAATAATATTCTAACAGTTTGCATCATGCACAAATCCTGCTCTGACAGTATAAAGAGGTCAGTTCAGATAATGCAAATTTGATTAACGAAAGTGAAGATTTCAGTTTCAAATCTGCTGGTAAATGATTCCATGCAAGAGCAGCTCTAAAAACAAACTACTGTTGAGTAGAGTCGATTCTAGTTGGAAGGTTTACTGTTTTACTCAGACGAAGGCACTTGTTGACTTTTTTGTGCAGATATAGATATCACAGAGTTTATTAATGCACTTTTAATGTTATTGTACACTTCAATCAACATAAAATAACTTAGATTTGTGGTGTGAATTGACTCTTTGTTAAGTTGTTTAAGGATCTCATCAGTAGGTGTGACAGAGTCAAATGAGTGGCATTAATTTGCCTATTTTCAGTTTTGGAGCAAAACATCCGTAGCAGAGGACTATATTTAAAAACTGATAAGATATAAGCGTTGCACAAAAGTGATGCCTTAGATATGTCAAAGTAATTGCGAATTTGAAAAAGCGCACTAACTTTCTGATTAGCCCTCACACACATATTATCAATATTTGAGGAGGAATTAAGTGTATTATCTATAGTCACCCCTAGCAGCTTGACTGAGTCAGAAGATTATATAGTGTGACCATCGAATACTAACATAATATCTCTTTTTCCACAGTCAAGAAACATGACCTGGAATTTATCTGGATTTACAACTATCTGGTTATCTTTAAACCACTTTACAAGAGTGTTAGTTTATTGGTTAAGGCGGTGTAAAACGGCCTCAATGGTTGAGTCACATACAGAAAGTGTATTGTCATCTGCAAAATTGCAGATGCCCGAAAGAATATCAAAAAAGAAAATTTCATTAATGAAAATATTGAAAAGGATAGGTCCTAATATTGAGCCCTGAGAAATAACCAAGTGTATTTCGAGCCATTCGCTGAACGCAGATCTAACTCGCACACGGATCTTCCTGTTTGAAAGATAACTATAGACAAGTTTAGACTGTTGAATCTCAGACCATATGCATGAAGTTTAGCAAGAAGCAAATCATGAGGCAAACAGTTGAAAGCCTTAGACATATCTATTAGGACCGTACCTACCATTCCAGAATCGCAAGGCATTTCTGCCATGCATTTAACAAGTTGAGTAATGTATGTTGTGTCGAATATTCTTTGCGAAACGCCCAGAGATATTTGGAAACCATTTTTTTCTATTTATTTATCATGAATATTTATACAGGATAAAACTTTTTCAGTATATATACAACACTGATATTTACATGTGTCCTGTTTAAATTTATTAAACTTAGTAAAAGATCATTAAAATATTATTAAAAATCAACTAAAAAGGATAAAATAAAAATAGTGTATTAAAAATGTAGGCACAATGCTACACAACATAGATGTCAGAAACAGTTGTGTTACCGATGATCAGCCACAACACAGTGAAAAAAAAGTAAACAGATTATCTGAAAATTAAACAATCAAAGCTAGAATCCGTGGTGCACGGATAGTGATGTAGAGAAAATGAAGAAAGTAAACGTACAACTATGATGGCTTATGGCTCATAGCGTGAAGTGGTCGCCAAGGACCTATAACTTAGTAACATCATAATTTCGTTTAGAGATAATGAAGCTGAAACTATGCTTTCAAAGAACAATAATAATCAACACATTATTTCTTTAAATCCTCATAGGAGTCAGTTTTTCTCTTCTCAATGGGAAAGGCATGGAAGTTTTTTACACCCATGAAGAAAAAGCCAGATTTTCCAAACTCGAGTTTAACTTTAGGGATCTTAACAAACAAGTTTCTGTTTCTTGTGGCATTGCAGTGCGAGTTTAATGTTTGATAATTTTTGAGCAGGTTTTTTGATAAGTTCTAATTTTTGTATCTGTCCTACATTCATGTTCAATGTTGTTGTACAGCTAGAAAAATCATTACACGATATATTCTATAAATGCAGTTAGATGTCAATCCTTCACTCAAGGCTGAGTGTATTGTGTAAACCAATGGAATAACTTAAATAGCGAAATCAGAAACTCTGAATCTATAGGTGTATTTAAGAAATTCC